>OZ025267.1:10211888-10399388 GCA_964019165.1 Mastigias papua | reverse complement strand
GTAATGAACACCTAGGTATCAATAGAAATGGACGTGAAACTGCGTCACCAAGCCCGTCATCCATTAGAGATCATATTAAACAAACAGGTCATTCTGCTACTATTGAAGATTTTAGCGTAATTAGCAAATCGAGTAATTTATACGATCTTCTCATACATGAGAGCTTCCTCATTCAAAGAGATAGACCCTCCCTTAACTCCCAGCAGTCCTCCATTTCTATGGTTCTTTTTAAATCTGCTCCTTTCACTAGGTGCTTTCTTCCCTTTGCTGTTCTTTTTTAACCTCCTGTGAAAATTTTCTCACACAGTAACTTTTCACATTTTTTTTTCATACTGTTCCTGTCTTACAATACTTTTTCCTACTGTTTTTCATATCGCTTCATTTTTCTCACAATACTTCTTCCTACTGGTTTTCTAGTTTTGTAGTTCCCATATCTCCATACATCACGTGGTTTTAGTCCACATATTATTCCACCCCCGTATATACACCCCTTTTCATTCCCATGTCTCTTAACCGAGGATGGGTCAAGTCTGAGTCGAAACGTCTTAAGATTGTGTGAAAAAATATAACTGGACTTGTCAAAGTATTTCTTATCGGATGGTCAAATAATCGGAAATTAATCAATTACAAATGAAAATGTTATGCTTCTTTGTCGTCGTTCTCATCTTGAAATTTATAACGAAGCTGTGGTTCCCGATTCAGAGTTCTGTCTTGCAATAGATATATTGTCCAGTTTGAAACAACGGTGAGGAGAGTTTCAGGCAGTGAGAGGAATGAGCAGTCTTTTCCAACTGATTGTTCATTCAAACCACTGCCTGAAACTGTAAGAAATAGCGATTATTCTGTGTCAAAAAGAAAGCTTCTAAGGTAGGGTATAGTAAAGTTCTTGACATTGATGGGGAAATTTTGTTCAGTTGAAGGCTACACATAAATATGTATCAGCACAAATTGAAATAACGCTTTTGTCGTGCCCCAAGAGGAATCAGAAACAACACCTGAGAGTTCCGCAGCTGGGACTCCTGGTCATTATGATGTTGGGTGCCTATGGGCACGATTCCTCTTAGGGCACAAAAACATTTTATTTAAAGTTGTGGTAGCCCACTTAAGACTCAGTGTGTACAAATGTCAGCAGTTGGCACTGCTCTGAGAAAGGCATTTCTCTGAAACACAGACAATGTCTCAATTGTAGCGAACAGTTCATTAGATTCCAAGGAAAGAATGACCGTATAGTCCCGCAGCTAATCAATTGTACATTTGTAGTGTAGTGGAATGGGGCAGGACTGCTGGTCATGATGCTTCTGTGTCTACTATAGGTAATAATAATTGTCACCCCAATTTTAATACAGGTACCTTAAGCAGGACCGGCATCATAGTAAGATTAGTACTAATGAAGATATTAAATCAAAAACGTCTATACCCAGGTGAAGTATATATTTGATTTCGTCTTTCATATATATATATATATATATATATATATATATATATATATATATATATATATATATATATATATATATATATATATATATATATATATATATATATATATATATATATATATATATATATATATATATATAAATATATATATATATATATATATATATATATATATATATATATATATATATATATATATATATATATATATATATATATATATATATATATATATATATATATATATATATATATATATATATATATATATATATATTATATATATATATATATATATATATATATATATATTATATATATATATATATATATATATATATATATATATATATATATATATATATATATATATATATATATATATATATATATATATATACACATACATACATATATATACACATATACTGTATATATTTAAATAGATATATAGACAGATATATCGCCAGATATATGCTACGTATCCTTTTTAATGAGTTACAGAAAGAAAAGGCTTGTGGGGTATTTGTCCGTCAATATGGTCATGTGCTCCCTCGCAGAGGCCCTTTAATCACCTTCCCATGATCCGTTGCGAACTGTTCGTTCCTGGCTGATCGAAAATCTGGAACGTTCAGCGGAGGTGAGGAGGGCAGTAATCTATCAAAGACTAATTTGCAATTGATTGTGACAGACAAAATCGATAACTGGCGTTTGTGGAGTTAGCTATTAATTAAAAGGTGATATACTATAATGAAACAGCAAAAATAATATAGCATGAAATAATACAGCCTAAAATAGGACGGCAAAGTCAGTCTATAACTAAGAGTGCTCTTCGAAAGAATCAACCTTCCAATTTTTGAACATGAACTTGAATTATGCACATGTAGAATTAAATTAATAATTCATACTTACGGTTTCCAAAGATCGGCGACAAGACACTTTGCTTGTTCGCACGATCAATGCCGTAAGGTGTTTCACCTGCTTTGTTTTGTCTGTGAAGCAATCTCGAATTTCTCTGGTCTCTCAGCAATACTTCACAAAGTCCAGCATACCTCGAGCGTACAGCGATATGTAGAGCAGAATCCCCTTTCTAAATCGAATGATGAGACTATCATTAGCAATCAACCATGGCATAAACAAAGGCACAAAACTATGACTATAATCACTACCGATACATTCCCTAGAAAGCGATGAGATATAAATGTGGCAACGATCTGCAACGATAGTAACTAAAGAACTAAAATTAACAAGATGACATAAAAAAACAGAAGGAATATCCAATGATGCATCATCATCCTCTGGAGTCAATATAAGTACTACTCATAAAAGAATGAAGTAATGAAACCAAGCAAGAAGAATCCAAAACGTGGCGAACACAGTTGATCGAATCAAAGCACTAAGGCTGAGGCGCTTGAAAAGGCTAAAGTGTGTAGTATATAATGACAAAAAGCGCAATATATTCAAAAAAGATGTTTAAAGAGAAAAATAGTGTTATTGTTCTTACCAATAAACTACTCAAAATGCAAAAAGGATCATGAGTTAAGACGGCGTAAGTAAATGATACAATGAGGATAATTTGAAAAGTCGGTTAACTTAATGATAAGGCATAAAGCAATAAAGCACTGTTTATACTGCAAAAAAGCTACCCAGGCCCAACCCAGACTGAGTTTACCCAGATGTAGTTCTGATGCTATTGTAGTTTAAATGCTTAGTGAATTGAACCTAGGCAAATTTTAGAGATGCGTAGGTACTCCTTCTCAAAATTTCACTATTTAGAAGATGGTAGGTGAAAATCAAAAAATAATTTTTATTAATGCTAGTGAACAACTTTTCACAAGTTTATATCATTGAATTATATGGTCATGGTGTTCAACGACTTTGTAAAGGAGCAGCCACAGAGGAAAGAGAAGGGGATAAGGACCTTTCAATACCTTCAAAACAGCGTAGGCAGATGTTGAAAAGCAGGCATACTTCTTCATTAGACCAAAATGAAGCCCGGTACACAATATCTACATATAATCACAACTAGCAGCTTCAAAAAATCCTAACATCTAAACTATTTCTAGCCGAATAAATAACGGTACCTTCTTTGCTTACCGACCATAATCCGAATTAACTGTAAAAACCTAACCGGGTTAAAACTCGTTAAGCGGTGACATTGTACATAGTGGAACTGTGCATAGGTTGAAACATGGGTTCAATCTACCTCAGTACGTGGTTTGAGAGTACCCGGGCTCAATCAGGTATGTTTGCACTTCTACTAAAAAAGATTTTCCCTAGGATACCTCTACTCGGGTTAGATCCAGTTTCACTATGGATTAGCTTTCCTAGTGTAAACAGGGCATAAAAGGGAAGTGCAGCATCAGAAATGAGCAAATAGATCCAAGAAACAATACAGTAGAAGAAACGGATAGTAGTCGAACAAAGCAATTAAAATACAGAAAAGTACTTTATCTATGGCAGCAGGATTTGCTCCATTTTCGAGAAGCAGTTTTACACACAAGGTATGCTTCTTCTTAGCTCCTCTAATCAATGCTGTTTCACCGTCCTACAATGAAGAATGAGATTATGAAAATTGGCACAATGCACTTCTTGCTTAATTTTATTTTCAGAAAATTTATTTTCATCCATTTTGCATCAAATTTGCAATAGCAGCATCTCCATGTATATGTCTCTGAATTCATTCCATTTTAACAACACGGAAGAAATTGAACTCTGTGTGAGAGACTTTTTTGAAAACATATTTAATGAAGTCCGAGACCTGTTTTCCATTAAAACATCTTCATTATTTTCAGTGTAACGAAGGGGTTAATTAATCTTTGTTGCTTTGCAAAACAGTTGAGATGATATTGAAGATGATTGTAAGACGTTTTTCAAAAGTAAACAACTAGCAGTCTGCACTTAGTCAGTAAATAATAATGAAAATGAAAAGCTACAGAAGGAGCCAAAAGTACAACGCACGTAGTTAACTTATTATCACTGACATTTAACACGTCAATCTTAAACTCAAAGAGCTTGGATGGGTTTACTCCTTGAGATGTGTACAAGATAATACGAGGGGAAAGATTAATAAGCCAGTAAGTCAATCAATTCACATAAGAAAAAGAATAGGAAAAAGCTCTGTTAATGATAATATTAGCAATGTCAAATAGGAACAAAACTATTAAAGAATCTGCAATGAAAGTGCGATATAAATAAGAAATTTTTGTCAAAATTGCCCAGTTTCATATATCGGAAGAAACAATTTAGAATACACACGATAATACACCGAAGTTCCAATAGGCTGTTCTCTATGGTAGAAGAAGTTGTGTAGAAAACTCATCTCCAATCATTTATTCCTTATTCTAACTTCTAGCAACAATGAGAGAATGAGAAGTAGACTAGCAGGGAGAGGCACAACTTTTACGAGCGACTAATTCAAAAAGGTTCGTTTTCTTTTGGTTTAGTTTATCCACTAAGCAGCTTAGTTCCTTCGTTTGTCGGCTCCCTGTGAGGCTACTATACTAGAAATCAAAGGCATTTGTTTATAGCGACAGATTTGCTATGAAACTATGCATACGCAATGAAGTCAATCAAATTAGTAATTAAAATTACTATGAGAAAAGAGCATGATGACCAATCAACGACCGAAATACTTCAACAGACTAGCCATAATTCTATAGAAATAAACAAAACACCAATAACGAAAAACGTAGCACTTGTTGGAAAGTTGGGAGGTAGGGAACATAAATTTAGTGAAAGGTACTTATTATACATGATATGCTACTTGGAAGTGTAAGGAAATCAACAGCATTGGATGAAAGGACTTGCTTTAAGGCCGATTTATAGTTGGCATCATGCTTGTATCATGCAGCCCATCATAATCACCAACACTTCAACGCGCGAAACTGATAATGATGAGGCAGCGCAAAATATCCCTCAGAAGGACCCCATATCACGTTGTCCACTTGCATGATACGAAAAATAACGGAGTTGAAGTCCATTCCACTTTCAAGACTTGCATCGTTCAAAATGGATTTACAGATGTCACAAAATATGGATTCCTGCTGAGACATGATAACAACCACGAAGTGCGCTGTTTATTTTGACATATGCTAAGTGAATTGGAATGTTGTATCATGCATGATCAACTGAACTATAAATCGGCCTTAAGACGTCAAGTAAGAATTAAAACTCATGTGTAGAGTAGAACTCTGAAACACGATTCCATGGAAGAGAAGCAAATGGACACAATAGTAACAAACTATCTTTCAATACCTCATTTTATAGGATTTATGAAAATGAAAGCATCGCACCAAAGATTGGGTCTCATATATCGTCTCATATATCATAAACTATCGGCATCATCGCAGATGAGAGACTTGAGATACTTGCGATATGAAAACATATGCCTATTCCTATGCATCGCATATTATCCGCGATCTTCCCCCTAAAGACATAGTGGGAGCAAACGTCACAGGACAACAGTACAGTTTCGTTTTTGCACCACGGAAGAATTTGTGCTTTGTGCGCCATAGTTGCACATGCAATGTGCTTTATTTTCAAAGTATTTCAAAGCAATGGAGGAGATCCATTGGCGACCATTTATAAAACTAAAAGTGAAGTTTCTACTAGTGCATTCTCAAAAGCGGGGATGAATCACGAAGAGGGGCACGAAGATACTCAGTTATCAGAGGAACTCTGAAGTACCTGCAGTTACGAAAGATCAGCAACATTACCAAAATCCTCACCAGAAGTGTTACTTTAGCTTTTGTTTCTGACTGCTTTGTTCCATACTGACAACTCCTGGACTATCGTCTTCGTTCTGTGGCATTGTAGTTATTCATAATACATTGCTACAACTCTGCCTGGACTTCACAAACGATCTGAGGCATCGCATGTGCTCAAATTTTAAATAATATAACCTGAATCATTGCTTCTCGAACAAGAACTCCCTGTCCGTTTCGAAAGGGTACCTCGAAAAAAGCAGCTCGGATCGTCTTATATCCTCTATTGGCATCTTCGATTGAGCAGCGTATTTCATCAGATATTTCCTTCCAAGTAAAATATCATTCTTCTGTCCTGGAAAACTTTACAAGATTTATCATATATTGGTGCACACTTCCTAATTACCTTCATAACTGCTTGATCTTCAAACAAGCTAGCTACTGAATCACATTTGTCAGTCATCTTGGAACTAGCCAACAAGTCTTGAGGGCTAGAATGTGAGGTTGATGGCATGATTACCGCTCATTAAGTTTATACGACGAATTCATCGTAGATGATTGCAGACAGTCTGCGATCGTCATCGATGACAAGAAAGATATTCTCCTATATCGCAAGCGCGGCAAGGCCCCATGTCTCACGATCGGCGACAGTCTGCGATATATGAGAACAAGCCTTAACTGATATCATTTTCAGTGTGAATATGGTGAATATATGGGAGCCATCTAGGATATATCGCAAGTGAACGAGACCTGTTGATCACATGCTTCAGGCACATATATAAATTCACAATACGACGGAGCTGCAGTGGTGCAAACCATGCAGACTCGGGTCACTTAACCATCAAAGCTGCTTTCCCGAATTCTTTTCGATCAAGGTGTTATTATTGAGTATCAATACTTACAAGACAAAAACTTCATCGAATATTACCCTAAACATACAAAGGTAAACCCCGGTTGATACTGCAGTCTACAGATGGCTACTAGGATAATAAAAAAGAAAAACGGAAAATACCACAAATCTGAAATGAAACTCAAAACATAATTTAAGTTGTTTAACATGTCAACAATCTTGCAGTGAACTGGCCAAATGCACCATGGGTGCTCCTGGACAAGTCTACATATTCAAGTTGATAGAATTCTGCTGCTATTTCCTGAAAAAATGTCATATATTTGAGTCGTTCCCTGTGACATGGTTCCACAATACCTCCATGACCTCTTCAATCGAAACTCACAGAACTCGTCTTATATCCTGTGAAATACAGATACTGATTTTGAAATTACCCAAAAAAGTCATGTATTGGGCAGACATGTTTTACCTATAAAAGAGCTAAACTGAGGATTAAAGCATTTCTATTGTAACAGTCTTTAAATGTAGGGCCCTTTCTAAATCAGTACCAGCTGAAGGGCAAACCTCCTTAAATGAATTAGATCAAAATGAAATGAGATTAATTCTCTAAATTTTTCTCGAAACCAATTTCTAGATGTATATACACTTACCAAGAGTGATCAAAAGTAAATCTGGACGATAAATATCACCTGTCAAAGCAGAAGGATTGAAAAAGCCCGGAATATCCCGAAAAGAAAAGAGTGCTGGATGGATTGAAATTATTTTTGCACTAAATGGAGAATCACGGCATGATGCCAGGTATATCTACCTTGCTCAAGATACTTCTTGTAACCTGCAACAACATGCAGTACACATTCAGGCTGAAAGCCGAATGAACACTCAGAAGTATGGGATATCCCCCAGTTGGTAAGATGGGTGCCATTTGAAAGCAAACTGCTTATATATCGAACAGAAAAGTTTAAGATACAGTACTCGTGTGGCAGGTGCACTCGAGCTGTCGACGACAGATGCTTAACTATGGATATGGATTTACCGGTCATATTGGAGAAGAAGGGGCCTTGAGAAATTAGATGGCTCTTGAGGCTATTCTTGTGACCACTATTAATGGCATTTAAGACGTCCTGCTATAGAGCTTTTACTTTTCAGATGTAATCTTCACAAGTAATTCCTACTAACTCCTCTGGATGCAGTGGCATCATATGTTAGTCCCCTTAATCTTATCAGTTAACTCCGTGGTTCGCATTTTGCTGCCGAGCAGAGCTCAATATTTGTAATATTTCCATGCGACTTGTATACTCCGAAGAATTTTACATTATTCCCGTACTTCATTTCCCTCTTGCTTGATGTAGTAGTGTTCTGTTTTTGCTTCATATATTGGTAGGTTTCTTTCTCTAAGTCTGCTAGAAATAGTGCTAGGAATATAAATTATCCTCTGATTTGCAGTATATACCAATGCTACATTTCTTCGTACTGATGCATTCCATGCGGTTTAAAATAAGTGTAGTAAGATCTCCCATAAAATTCATCTAGAATTTCAATTTTCTGATCGCTTTGAAGATTAACTCGTGCAGCAGTTGTAGGAGAATTGTCTTAACACCTTTGTCATTTTTGCATTGTCTTGACATGTTTAAACTACTTCCAAGCATATGATTAAATTGCACTTACCGGGATCACGTTGTCACGTTAAACCCCCGAAGCGCTGACCTCAGGTTGATAGCTGACGAATAGTACCTATATTCATATACATTATGCTTCTCTCATATACGTTTCCACTTTCTACATCCCTAATCTATATTATACAAGGTCTTCATTCATATTCTCCTATGCAACGTGACTCATTAGCCTCATTCCCATTGCCACACGTTGCTGGGATTACCCTTTAGTTCTTGCTTTACATTCATAATCGTTTCATCGTTTTAAATAAACAACCATAGTGTACACCAGTTCTATAGAGAGGGGACTGTAGCAGATGGCTAGACTGTGCGAGTAATGTTAGTAAGATAGGACCATAAATAAGAACAGCATTTGAATCAAAGTACAGAGATTTGATGAAAATTATTCACCGATAAGATGCTTCCATTTTTCATATCTTTCATTGTGGCGCCATTTTGAGACGGAGTTGTTGTGGAACAATCACTATTCACAACTTTTCCCTGGAACAAATTCTATGCTCATCTACTGAGGCGAGCTTTTAACTGGAACCTCGTAAGTACATTTTTCATTGATATCTCGCCGCCCCAAGATGGCAAATGAATGGTTTTCTGAATACTCGGCATTTCGAGCGCTTCCCATTGCCTATTTTATACACAAGAGGCACTTGCTGAATCACTCTTCACTTTTAAATTGGCAAGAACTTATCTATTCATGCACAAATTGTAAAAAGACTTAGTCTTGCATATTCATGATCTTCGTTGTTTTTGCTGTTGTTACTGTTGCTGCTGTTGCTATATACATGAACGTGAACTCTAACCATCCTGAAATATCATTAGACGCATCCCGGGCATGATTTCGGAAAGAACTAGCAGATCTTCGTCAAACAAGGAGGTCTTCGACAAAGCGGCACCACATTATTACGAATCATTGACCAACAGTGGCTACAAAGGAAACATAGTTTACAGCAGAGCCCAACACATTCAACAACAGCAAAAGCAACGAAGATCACGAAACATAATTTGGTTCAACCCCCTATACAGCCTGAACATCAGAACTAACAGCGCAAGAAAGTTCCTCAACCTACCTGACAAACACTTCCACAAGGCACACAGACTCCACAAAATATTCCATAGGAACAACGTCAAAGTCAGCTACAGCTGCCTACCAAACATGTCCAACATCACTGCCGTCCACAATTAAACCATCCTTTCCGATCAACACCGTCCTAATGAACCAAACTGTAATTGCCGGAAAAAAGAAGCATGTTTAGTGATATGAAAATTCTGCAATGGTAACCGGCCTGTCCTCTTTTTTGGTCGAAGTGTATGTAGTCTTATTTAGCGTGCAGAGAACACGGAGCCAGAGATAGACGGTGTTGAGTTAATGTACTGATCTACTGACTGACATGCAACATAATTTTACACACATATGTACACAAAATTAGCTGAAGAATCATTACACACGAATTACTAAATAACTATAAAAAGAAGTTGATGGGCTGAGTAATCAAAATGGAGAGATGCGACAAACAAAAGCGAAGGAATGACCAGTGTGAAGTGATGACGGGGATGATGCAAGAGTGATGCCGAGAGGTGAGGTGACAGTGGATGGCATGGCAAAAATGGAAAAAGCCAGTTATGAATGAAGGATGGAAGAAGGCCTAAGTTGAAAGTTTTGTTCCCGGTGTTTAGGGTTACTACAGTAGCTCCCCCTCTAGAATGCAAGCGATGCAAAGCATTCGATACGTAGGATGGAAAGCTATGCAAATGACGATAAACACCGGAATATGAATGAGGATGCAGTGGATGTGAGAGTGACAAGAAAATCATTACAAATAGAAAATTAAATACGTGTGACATACAAGGAGAATAGAAGAAAACAAACTGTCAATTATTTGCAAAAATGTAAGAGTTCAAAGAGTCCATGGTGTGAGACTTAGGGAAGGTCACGGTTTTTGCGTTGGATAACCAGGAAGCAGAAGGCTGAAGAGTCGACAGCAGTGAGAAGCACGGTGAAGTGTTGAAGACTGCACAGACGAGGCAAGAGTGACCGTCCGTGTGTGAGGAGTGGTGTGTGCTGCCTTGAGTTGTGTAGATACAGTAGATAAAAAAATATTTGAGAGGAATATTGGAAAGCTGCGGCCTGGAATGTTGAAGCACCACGGTGAGTCGAGTGCTGGTCGGCGAATTGATGCGGCGAAGAGGTGTTCGGGGCTCGGTCACCACTTTTAGTGATATGAAATTTCTGCAGTGGCAACCGGCCTTGTTTCGTTGATGGTTAGAGTTGATGATTGTTCTGATTTAACATGCAGAGAACACGGAGCCACAGATAGACGATGTTGAGTTAACGAACTGATCTACTGACTGATCTACTGACTGATCTACTAACTGATCTACTGACTGATTGAAAGAACCAACAGAAAGCAACTTCCACCGAATTTTCTAAGTACCTTTGGGATCTTAAGATGAAAGGGGCCACACTCATGCTATGTTGGGAAATAAAGGAACGGGCTAGACCATACCAGAACGGAGGTAAGACGTGCAACTTATGCTTGACAGAGAAATTCCATATAATTACACCAAAGAGACATCTCTCAAACAGAAGATCCGAACTTATCTACACCTGTCGAAACACCTCCAAATTCAGCCTCAAGGACTACAAAGAAATACGAAGGGACCCCGTGTAACATTTATTAACTTCACGCCCTCCTCAACCTGCCATGTGATGTTCGGATTAGCGTGAAAATCGGAGTTATATGATTTTGTGGATTTTACAAGACTTTTAGCGCTTTTACAATGAAACTGATATATATGTAAATATGGAAATGGGGACAAAAGGTGTGATGCAAAAACCGTACAATGGTACGCAGCAAAGTAACTAGGCATAATATATACTTGGCTTGCAATCCACATTACATATGGGCCAGCCTTCGAAATGACATATCGTGACATATAAGTAAATAACATTACCATAAGCAATATAAAAAGGGTAACCTATGTCTCAGTACAGAAGTGAAAAAATGATAGCACTTCGGATGTTTTCTCGATTTAACTTCGTCTCACGCAGATATAAAGACAGGAAGTGCACCAAAGAGAGCCGTAAAGTCCTTCAAAGAGACATATATGTAGAAGTAATTCCATAAGAATTCACAGGAGAATCTGTAAAAGATATAACTAATCAAGTTCAGTACAATCTTGCTAAAGAACAGAGGAAAGGTCTTACTAGTTAATTGAAGACCAAGGAAAGCAAGAAGCTAGTAGATGCGTGAAAACTAGCTAAAGGAAACCCAGACAAATAAAAGCATCGACACAGCAATATCAGGAAGAACAGCAAATAAACTCCAAAAATGGCAGTGAAAAAATACAAAAGATGGAAATGCACAAAGACTAGTATTCCAAAGAAAAGTCCCAAAGAGTATGACGGCACTGGCAAAATTTTAGCCTGCCCACCAAGAACTACAAAATTTTTAACTATCAAGGTCTTCGTTGTAAAAGATACTTTGCAAGACGATGGTCAACTATTTGAAGATGCATAAACTCTAAAAGAAATCACCTAGTTGAAAAAACTGTTTGAACTGGAAAATGCAAAGAATAAAGACAGGTGGGTCCTTCACGACATGCTAAGGAAACCGCATATAGTAGACTGTGATCAACATAGAACAAGTCATTCCATTAGCAACACCCTGAGAGAGTACTTGAAACCTGTTAATGTCCATGGCCGTGACAAAGCTTATCAACACACAAACGTAGCAAGTTTTCAAACATAAATGAAAACACAATGAGTCAGCGTTACCATACCAAGGTGCATCGTATTGAAGGCTCTACGATTGCCGATTTATATGTTTATTTAAAGCCATTTGTCAAAAAGAAGCCCGAGAAAATTACAGTAGTGGTTGGTACTAATGACGAAAGGCATAAAATCCCACTGCAATTGAATACTGTCATCTATCCCCGATTGCAAGATCATAGACTCAAAAATTATAAGGCGTGAAGACAAAAAGTTCCTGAATGGAAATATTAAGGAATTCAGTGATGCTCTAAAGACGATGAACTAGGACATATGGTCCCAACACATCACAAGTACACATCAGGGTAAGCGAGGGCGACATCCAAATTTTGAAGATAACAGACAGCTTACTAAGAATATCACAGAAGAACTTCGAACTATTTCCTTATGGAAATGAGTCTAACTCATGTAATGGCAAGGAGGGTACGAACTCTGCAATCGTATTTAATGCTAGTTCGGTGTCAAACACTAATCCTATTAGCAATTTTCGAAATGCTGATGAAAATTCGATTCTTGATTGTAATATTCGCCCCTAGAGGCGACTAAAAGGTCTAATCATGCCATCATTAAATGTAAATAGCCCTACCATGAAAGTATATGAAATATGGTTACTTGTAAACAAATAAACTTTTGATATTCTGGCGACAAATGAAACTAGGCTTGAGTTAGATGAATTTTCTCTATTTAGATATGACAGGAGCAGGGAAGGAGTTGGTGCTGCCCTATACGTCAGGAATACAGTAAGGATAAAGCTCCGAGATTTCCAAATAAATCTTTTCAGTTGATATGCATAGAAGTAGAGCCCCCCAGATCATGTTTGTTCAATGTCATAGTGTGGTATAGATCACAAATTGAATCCAATTCTTGTTTTGAAAGTTTTCATGAAAACTTTAGCTATATTGATGGAGAAGGGGAGGGAACTATTATTATAGGAGATACCAACTGTGATTTCAGTATTAGGAATACTAACCCGAGCCATATTGTGCGGTTACGTGAACTGTATGGCCTTTTGGTATGAAGCAGGTAATAAATGATCCAAGTAGGGTTACGCTTGAAGTTCAATTTTGTTTGATCACATAGCTATACAAACTGCAATAATATCACAGAGAGTGGAGTGCTTAAGATTTGCTTCAGTGACCATTATCTTGTTTATTGTAGTAAGAAGTTACATGGTAGTATTAAACACCAGCAGAAATATATTACATCTCGACAGCTGAAAATTCTTAATCAAGAGGCCTTCATCTCAGGACTCTCGGAGGTAGATTGGGAAGCTCTAGTGGCAAATGCTAAGAATACCGATGAAGCAGTACGTAAGTGGACCCAACTATTTGCGCTCATTCTTGAAAAGCATGCACCTACTTTAAGAAGGCGCGTGCCTGATAGATATACGCCTCGGCTGAGTGCTCACTATTTCCAACTTGCTAAAACGAGAGATAAGTTAAAATCTATGGCAGTAAATAACTCAAAATTGTTGATGGAAGACTACAAAAAATCCGCAGTCGGGTAATCACGCAGTTTCAAAGGGACTTAAAGGCAACTTAGAAAACCATCTACCAAGTTACTAAAAGGTCGAACAATACTATTGCGCCTAATCGTACTGTAGAAGGCCAAACAGTTCAGGGTAGCAAAGCAGTTCCATCAATCATCAATGAGTGAGTATTTCTGCAGCATGGGGAGTAAACTTAGCGAAAAATCCCAATCAAAGCACACCCATTTCTGCGCGGCGAATACCCTTTCCAAAAAACCTGTGGTGAATTTCTTTCTCTGCGATCACGAAAGATACATTATCATCAACCTTGGACAAAACGAGAATTTCACACTAGTTGGGATAAGATGACATTGCGAGCTTTTACTTAAAGATTGAAATGCCAGTTGTCAACGAATCTTTATGTGATCTTTCAATAAATCATTGTCTGCAGAAAAATTTCCAGAGGGCTGGAAAATGGCGCGCATTGCATCTATTTTTAAAAATGGTGCGATGGATGACAGGTCCAACTATTGGCTTATATCAATTCTTCCTTTCGTAACTAGGTTATTTGAGAAATTAATATTCAATCAGCTTTGCATGTATCTGAATGCTAATAAACTATTACATGAGTATCAGTCTAGTTTTCGACTCTTACACTCGGTTGCTACAGCTCTTTTGGCTAGCACCGATGCTTGGTACCTGAATATGGGTAAAGGAAAATACACTGGTCTACATTTTATTGACTTAAAGAAAGCTTTCTACACATTTGATCATGCAATCCTACTTAAACAATTGAAAATATATGGAGTAACTGGTCTTGAACATGACTGGTTCATATCCTATTCGGATAACCGTAGACAAGTAAGCAAGATCAATGGCACTTCCTCACAATTGAGGGAAATAACTTTAGGAGTTCCTCAAGGCTCTTGCCTCGGTCAACTTTCATTCCTGATCTATACAAATGATCTTCCGTTTTCCTTTCAGAAATCGAATTTCAGCAAGTATGCTGATGATATGGTCATTTCCCTCTGTTCTAAAACACTGATGAACTACAAAATGATCTAAAATTAGATCTAGTGAAGTTGCAGGATTGGCTGCATGCAAGTAAACTCTCTTTGAAAGTTGTAAAGACACAGCCAATTGTTATAGGCTCTGCTTCAAACATTCGCAAGATGTTCGAAAGCTAGCCTAGTGCTCAACCATATATTTCAATAGGTGAACAGGAAATTGAAATGACTACCAATGTAAGGTACTCTGGAGTTCAGACAATAAACTCAATTGGGACAAACATATTGGTACTATTAAGACCAAAGCAAATCGAGTCCTTAGAATTAATAAGTACTCTAAGAAATATCCACTTCCTGATATACTCAACAAAATGCACTGAGGAAATGTTAAGCCCCATTTGAGATACTGTTGTTCGGTCTGGGGCTGCTGTAGAGAATCAAACATTAGCATCTTGAAGAAAGTCCAAAATAGGACAGCTAGAATTGTAACCAGCAATCCTTACTATGTATCACTTGCTCCAATAATACAGGATCTTCGCTGGTCAACTATTAGCGATCTTATTAGAAAAGAGACAGCGACACTAACAAATAAATTCCTAATTTCACTTGCTTCAGATCATTTCCCAAAATTCTTCTTAAAGTATTCTGATACTAGAGAGCGGATTATACCCCCACCTGGCACTGATCTTCGGATACCACTCCATAAAAACGATCAATGGCCAAAAGGCTTTTCATATCGAGGTGCCAAACTATATAATGGTCCAGAAATGCAAGCTAAACAGGCAGTCTCCCTGAAAATCTTCAGGGACTATCTGTAGATAGGGACAGTTTCTATTTAATTTACTTCTTTGTTTTCATTTTATTCTGTATATTAGGCATACACTTATCACAGCAGACACGAGATGCATGCAGGAAATCAAGAGGAGAAAAGGAATAGCAAAGAAATCATTCTGGGAGTTGAAAGAATATATGAAAAGCAATGTAAATATGAAGATAAAGAAAAGGCTGCTAAATTAGTATACATTTTTACTATTAACATATGGTTGTGAAGCATGGGCAATAGGCAGAGCAGCAGCAAGAAAAATAAATTCATCTGAAAGACGGTGCTACCGCAGAATACTAAAAATTAACTGGGTAAGCAAAACTACGTACAAGCAAGTATTTGACCGAATAAATGAGAGACCCACTCCATTAAAGAAAACCACTAAATGAAAATCATCATTCTTTGGCCACATTGTAAGAAGTGCAAATCGAAATTTGTTTGTTAACATCATGCAAGGATGTGCAGATGACAAAAACCAAAGTGAAGACCTCGAAGAATGTGGATTGATGACATCAAGGGATGGACCAACATTAGAGAATATGGAAAGTTGAAAAGGACGGTACAGTGTAGAGAACAATGGAGATCCATCATAGGCAACTTTCAACTGGTCGAGGACGCTACAGAAATAGAATAGAATATTAGGTATGGAGATTAGACAAGTATAATAACTCTGTACTTATTTATAGGGATTATTACCTTTTGTTACAGGCCCGGTTAAAAAACATTTGGTATGAGTCCTGTACAATTGTATAAATATTTGTTCCTTTAAATTGTTATTTGTATTTTTCACATGGACGTAATAGCATGAGCTTTGAGATGTATTTCGTTCGAAGTAGACAGTGAAAAGTACGATTCCCACAACATTAGCAACTAATCATTGCTTTTGGAACTTACATTTTGTTCATCATCAGAATCAAGTGTAAATTCCTGAGGTGCCTACTCCCGATAGGCTGATCTTGCCGACCCGCAAGAATAGGTGTCGGCTTGGTTTCAAATGTCGAACTTTCTATGTTTGGTCCACATAATTCTCTCTCATGCACAAAGCCGCAAATATTATCGCATGTTCGCGACGTACTCAAGAAGTACTTTCAAAATGTACATAATGTAAGTGCGAATTTGGTTCCCAAGACTCTCAACGTCCGCCATATTAGCAATCTCCTGAAAATAGTTAAATGCGTGTTGTCGTGAGAAACCTCCATCAGCAAATCTGAAATGTTTCGTGTAAGAAGTTTTTAACTTCGAAGCGGCACAATTTTGTTCGGCATTTAAAACGAGAGATGTACAAAACACGTTCAGTTGTCCCGCCAAATTGAATAAAGCTCGATAAATGAGAAATTAAACGCTTGAAACGGGCCTTATGCAGCCTTCCATTACCTTGTGTAAAAAACTGATTTCCTAAAAATCACTGAACGTTCTATACTTCTATGCTAGCTTTGGCATTGTTTCTCTGCGCAGCTCTTGCTTGCGTGGAGATAACCTGCTGTTAGTCTGATTTAATCTTTAGTTGACTATCAGTTTTGTGCATACTACAGAAAATTATCCCATACATGCTAACAAGGAAGGTGCTTTACAGGAAAGAACTAGTGACTCTAAGCCATTTTCATAGGTTAATTTAGTTTACAGGAATGCCAATATAGATACTTAACTGGCTTTTTCACGTGCAGTACTGTAGAGTCAAGCGGAAACACGAGAAGAGTTACATTATGCCAGACCGTAGCAATAAACTTAGTAGCCAACTTACTAAACATGTTGTTGCATCCTAAGAAGAAGTTTCCGAATGAACATACATGTATACCTTGTACATAAATAGTCAGTACTTGGCGTCAGTCTGGTGTATAGGCCAATAATTCAGAGATAGTATATCTAACATGTTTGTCTAGATATAATTACAAAAGTACGAAAGGCATGCAAAACAAAAAGGTAGATCTTGGATTCATGCTAGAAGCATTAAATTGATACTACCACATTTAATATCAGAGAAGACCAACTGTTAGTCACTATGTTAAGATGCCCACAAACTCCAGTCAAGAGACCCAGCATATTACATAACATTTCATACAATAATGATGTGAATTGTCAATACGAATAGCCCAACATTCCTTCCAGTACCTCAACTAATATCAAAGCTAAGGATTTTAGTATAGAAATTTGGAAAAAGTCGTGTGGAAATTATGGGAAAAAAATAAAATTGCTTTTGGATATCTGAAAAGGAGCCAGACAGCCGCTTTAATATATAATTGGACCTGGTCCTTGACGACGATTAAAATTACGCAAAAACGGAGAAAATAATGATGGATTAAAACAACGCTTTTACGATAGCATTGTCACTTGGTAGGGTATCTCACTTATAATTACTTAGAGTTTAATTGTAAAAAACTGCTCCATCCCGAGATCATGTTTTCTAGCTATCTTAGTTGGTAAAATCAACCATGGCCTAATGTTGCATCACTTGGCCATTGAATGAAATTTCAAACAAAGCATTGAAATCATTGTAATATACAAATGGAAGTATACATTGACATCAGTCCTACTGAGAGGAGATCAAGAATACATCAATGTCACTAAAATTGACACATAGTATGAAATTGCAGGGGTGTCAAAGCTTCTTTCATGGACAGGATGTATGACGAAAAGGCGTGCATTATTGCAAAGATTCTGGGAAAGCTAGTAATGCACTTGCCAATTCAAATAGCCTACAAAATTGCATTAATGATTGCATGTTACTTCCGCAAATTAGATGAATAGATAATCACCAAACTGTTGATTGATAGCTCTCCAAAGGCTTAACGCTCGCGCAGCAAAAGTATAAAAGGAATCACAACTAGGCAATGGCAAAGAGTTTATGAAATACAACTTCGAAACTTAGTCTATACTTTATAAAATGTCAAGGGTGCTATCCGAGAAAGGAGCCTATATATATTTGCGTGTAATTCTAAATATCATTAGCTTTAATGCCACATAGATCGTGAAGTAATAACTTATAAAAAAAGAAAACATCGTTCAATAATAAGAAGAGATAAGATAATGCCTTTATAAACATAATGTAATAGAGCTTTAAACATAGCTTTCAGGACTACGGTAATGAAATATATATCCTAAGCATTGTAAATCCTTCTGTCATAGTGATGATCATAGCAAGGAAACTTTATAAGAACAAACATAGTATATACACTAAGGCAACACTGAACAAGATTACAGCAGACCTCTAATATTGATGCTTATAGAATGAACTATGTGGAGTTTGATACTTTAGGAATGAAATATCAGAAAACATTAACATGCTTAACACGAGAACAATGGCTGTAAACATAGGAGCAAAATCAGAGAATACAGCTTGAAATAAACTGGTTCGTATACCAATTAGAGCATGTGAAATTCTACTACTTTGAAATATTTTCGTGTCATACTCAAGCGACAGCACAAAAATAATCCTTTGACCAAATTTACGTGTCTCCAAATGTTTTCAACTATTATACATCAAACAATGTTCTAACGCACAAATTGAAAACAGATGCTGAACTAATTTCAAACCAGTGATCATCCTCGCAAAATTTCATCCTAAATATATGCTGAAATTTCAGAAAGGATTTCTTTTTGAAAGTCTGAAAGTTAACACTTTAATTCTAACCTGGAATCCATGGTTTTTGTGCTGAAGTTCATACGGCTTTCGCTACACAATTCATATTGCCAAAAGATATTTTCAAAGCTCTATTCTCAAATATACCAGTAATCTAATAATGCTCCAAATCAAGCAATAACAAAAAAATTTTCACTATCAATTTCAAAGTAAAATTAAGGGAGAAAACTCATATCTTGCAACTTCCAACAACAGAATAACATAGTAAACACGGCATAAATATCTAAATAAAAAACGGCTGCTATAGCAAGAAGATGAATATGTACTACAATCATACCTTATTAGATGCCTCAGTATTTGCACCGGCAGCTAGCAATTCGCGAACACAGTCGACATATCCTTTATCAACAACGTGATAAAGTGCAGTCTTGCCATCCTGTGTGTAAGAAATCAAAATTAAGACTGAAAAACACCTGTTCATAAAATGAGTTACTCTGCTACTGACGATACAAATGTAAAGCGATCAATATAGAAATATTCATAGTATGAAACACCAATATTAACAAAGTGTTTCCAAATATGTTATCAGTGAGTTAGCATATCATCATACAAAAAGTGCAGTGCCTAATTAGCACATTTCGCTGCGTTGCAGTAAGGAGTCCTGAGACGACTAGACAATTATCTAGATAAGTATCTCTGACAACCAACAACTCATGCGCTAGAATTGAACACAGGAATGTATCAATGAAAATATATCACAAAGTCAACCTCTATGGCTCAATGCAGCGAGCACTTGTTTATGAATGAATGAATGTAGCTTTCTTTACCACTTAGGCATTCGAACCAAAGTGTATCACGATTAAGCTGTGTTGTTAAAAAACTTAGCAGAACATTCAATTTTAGAATTTGGCTACTGGATTTCACTGTTGAATTATTTATGAAGTAAAGAAACAAGGATGGCGAATTTCATTGCACGGAGAAAAATAAATTAAACTCCGTGTACACAGCAAGCGTCGATAAAGAAACACTGATATCCATATGATCTGTTATGAATAAACAAATACAGTACAAAAGCAGGTTATCCTCGTAACACCAAACACCCAATATTGCATTTAAGATTGGCAGTAGGAGAGTAGGGCGTAACATATATACATGTACATAATTAATTGGTTTGCACCTGCGTTTCGATCCACTAATCTTCAAGTATTGTTGCGTTTAATGGCATTATTCAGATCAGTTCATGGCTTGCAGTAGGTCTGCTTAGATTAGCCAGGTGAACTTCTATTTCAGAATGGTGATAAAGTACATTCATAGTAGCGCATTTCAAACGATGAAGTTGATTTGCTTTGAATGTCAAGATAGCATATAGCATGACTCCAAGATTTGGGAAATTTGTCCATTAATGTCTGATAATTCTTGCCATCTGTAGTACTAAAGTAATGAATTGAAAATGCTACGGTCTTTACATGTTGTGTTCGTTAGCGGTAATTGAAAATTAATTTGGTGCTGCTCAACACTATGTCTGTGCTGATGAAATCAGCTACTATGGATGAAGAAATCAACTGAAACAGAAAGCACATGGCTCGGTGATTAGATACGTACAAGAAATATAAGCAGCAGTACATACTGGGCTGGGAATCCTGCAAGTATATCATTAACATATGCTTAATCCTTTGTTCTACTACTGGTAATATGAAACTTTACTGCTAACCATTCACAAATTTCTACGGAACGTTGTAAGCATGAATTATTTGATCCAGCAACGAACAGCTCATTAGAGTGTACTCGGAAAACGCACGTATACTAATTTGACATATCTTAAGAAACCGTACAGTTCTAAGTCTTCCTGTAGTTTAAAATTTCTCTTCTTTCAAAGTCAAAAACGCATCCACACAAATGATAGAATTCATGAGCTGTATGTCATTTTTAACTATACATAAAGATACTTTCTTTTGTTTTGCACCTGCCTCAATAAAGTTTTAGAACGAATCAAGTGACACTAATCAGTAGATAAACTACTCTAATTAAATGTTGAATGTGATGACGTCAAAGCAAGAGTAACTTTCTTATTGCAAATAGTTGAGAATAGCGGGTACGGCATGTGGCCAACTTTCACGAGAAACAATCTGGAACAGTAGCAAGGAGTAACGCTGTTCTGAATATTCCTAATTCGTAAACTATAAAAAAATCTACATCGTTAAGAATTGATTCATTTTAAAAGAATGTTGATCTATTGATATCTTCGGAGAACGGTATCCAGGCCACAACGCTTTCTGCGTTACAAGTTTGCTTCAAATCTCCTATGCCTCGTTATCATACCGGTAAGTTTATTCAATTTAATTTCTGATTCATTCTAACAAAGTGAAAAACCATTCAGCATACTATACTAAATTCAAAACAACTCGGACAAAAATGTTTAGGTATGAGACAGTGTCTGAATCTAAATTTTATCCGAATACCCTGGTCCGCCAAATTCTACAGCGGCCGAAACGCTAAAAAGCGTGCACAATATCAAAATGATGTCTATGGGCACTAAGGAGACTGTGAGTAGATCTAGCTGATAAAACAATAGTCCATGTGATTTCCATGTGATATTCCATAAGAAATTAAGTAATTGTCCTCTTGAGCCTAAACACAGTTCATCACAGGTAATTGTTTGAAACTCTAATGAAGCTTTGGGAAAAAATAGAAATAAGTCAGGTTAAAGTTAGGGTACTATAATTGTGAAATGTTCGTGCAAATGGAGCAAAAGCATCGAAATATATTACATTAAAACAGCATTCCACAATGAATCGCAAGTGGGCCAGGAAGTTTGTCTTTAAAGTTCGGCCTATAAACGCGTTATTTCTCCTAAATGGTGGTCTTTTTGATGTCATTTAAGTTAATCTGCTGCCTTCTGTTCCAAAATCTTTTGAATCCATTTCGTTACTGTCCGGAATTCCATCGGATACTTCTTTGTCACCTGGGTATTTTGTATGCATATCATTATTCCCTAGTAAGTTCACAAGATATCATCATATTTAGACTAACTCGATGGAATTCTTCTTTTCTCAACTGGTGCTTCAACAATACGAAGTTTCATGTGTGTTTGCAGCAGATATCAATATAAATATATATGTTATGAAGCTAATCCACGCCATTTCCTTCATACTTTATTTCCATGTGCAGAACAAGCCGGATTTGATCAAGCAGAGTTTCTATAAGACTGGGATTTCCAATGCAATAACAATGCTATTACGAGAAGACGGCCTCATTTAAGACTAAATTAACTAAATTCAGATTAATAGTGCAACAAGATTGAAATCTTGTACCATCTTATTCCTATACTCTGTTTTGCAGCTTTGATGCGCGCTGTTATCTGCACTGCTACCGGATAACTTTCTTTCAGCTTATTTCTCTACTCAATATCATTTTAGTTTCTTCACGCAAGAGGGGCTTAAAAGTATCATTCCAATAGAGGCCGAAAAATATACAAAAGCTCCCAAATTTTTGTCCGAAATAGTCAAATGTTTGTCTGAGTGTTCTTTCGTCGAGGTAAATTGTCAGAAGGTAAAAACGAAGAAAATTTTGGTTGCTAACGTAACTGATTTGCAATGCTGCTGCTTGCACGTCTTGCAAAACATAGTACATGAGGGCATACTGAACCTTCCAAAATATAAAAAGATTCATGAAAACAGAAGGAAAGTGCTCATAAAAATATCGGCATGTGTCCAGTTTTAATAACCCACTTGGCTCAAAAAGTTGAATTGGAATGTGAAGGTCAGTGTTAGTATTACGCACAGAACGACTGCAAGATTTGGATGATTACAGCAACCGTAGAAATTAAGCGATTAGGCAATAACTCTGGTGAACACACATTTTTAATCACTAGAAATCTCAACAGCCTTTTCTAAGGGCATTTTTGCGGTGATTTCAGATATGTATTCAGTATGTCTCTAGCACAGCAGGTTTTTGAGATACAGAGGACACCCTATGTCATGAAAACTTCATAAATTTCGAACGTCCTTCCGCATTAAATCAAAACAGTTAATACCATACCTAACATAACAACTTGCCTTAAAGAAGGTTTTTAGGTGAATCAAAATGTGCAACAAGTGGGGTATTTACCAAAATAGTCTGATGACAGGATGCTACTTGAGTATATGAAATCTTCAATCACATAAAGAGCTGAAGCTCTATTTGCAACTTCTTGTGATAAAACATCCTGCCAATGCTAGAATTATCCTGATAAAGTCTGTTTTGCACGTGGGAAGCTTATAATCAAACCTCATCTATGCTGCATCACAGACTACATGAAAAAGTTATACAAACTATAATTCGGGTAACCTCTAGGGTGACCAAGATAGAAATTGTGCACTACACAAATCATATGTTCCAAATGTCATTATGAATAACAAGATTGGATCGATAAAAAGACATCAGTGATACCATTCACAAGTCTTATGATATGGTGAGAGACCAAAGATTAATTTCAGAACTACAGTATTTCTGCTGTGTGGATACAAAGCCTTCTCAGCCAAGAATAGACATTTCCTCGTGTATCCCACCTTGGATTCTGCCCATAGGTCTATGCCCCAGGATTTACCCCGTAGCATGATAATCCTGGCAGGACACTCAAACGAATACAAAATGCACAAAGACTCCAATTCGCATAAATGTCACATACCAAACGCTTTTCTTTCTATAAGAAACTGGTGTATAGCAAACCTCGTACTAAACAGGCTAAGCTTTAAGAAGCTATCAGAACTGCAAGGGACGAGCTAAGAAATTTCTGTGCAATCTATAACAGTTTCGGAAACACATTTTCCTGCAAGGATCTAAAAGTGCCCACCACAGTATGCTCTACCTGTTTAAAAGCCAATAAGTCCTATGGGCACTATAAAATAAATTTTGTTTCATTTTCACTGCAATTCTTTTCAGTAAATTCAGAAACTTTTAAGAAACTTTTAGAACTAATATGTGACAAGACAAAGAAACTTTTACTATTAGGCCTTGATCCTGGTTTCTTATAAAAAACTTAGAGATTGGCACACTTTTCAGAAAGCAACTGAACATAGAGTAAGAGTTGAGTTATGTGAGCTTTACAAATGTGTTTTACGCTATGAATTATTTTATAAGTTAATACATTGAATAGAAAATGGGTAAAGTTCAAAATGAACTGAATAAAGAAATACAGTAATCCACTAGAAGCATAAGTCAAAATACTAAAAAAAATCTTCAAGGCCTTGTTCAGATTAGAATTGGTTGCAAAAGGCTCAAATAAGTCATGGAATCACATTAGAAACACAGGTAAAACTTCCACATGTTGAATTCTGTCCACCACACAGTTATTTAACTCAAATAGCTATGCTATATGTGGCACTAATTCCATATGAAGTTTCAATTTGCATACTTGCAGTAAAATAGGGGATGGCCTATATGTCAACAATCTGACGTGCAAGAGAAAATCTAAATAAGTATCTCAAATCAACGCACAAAATCCACTTAGAAAAGTATAGTTAACATAAGTGACAATTTGTCGACCAGTGTAATGAGAGGACAGAGTTGATGATATTGCTGCAACAGGTTGATCTCTGTACCAGCCATATAAACAATTTGCTACACTGGCAGGCAAGGGTGCAAAAATGTTTTCGCCATATTTATTGCTTTATGTCGGGGAAAGGCCCTGAGACTTATAAAAAAGCCCTGACAAAGAAAGAAAAAAGAAAAGTTAAGTAAGTAAAGACATAAGATCAACTTTGTTGGTGTTGGATTTGAAAAAAGACAAGTTCTAGGAATGAAAGACAATATGCGACAGAGAGTTCATGGGCTAGGAAGCAAAACGTTGAAAGGGTACGTTGGGGCAAAGCTTCTGGTTGTTCGAACACATCTCACTTGATCAGGAATAATAGTAGTATTTAGTAGTAATAATAATGCTTGGTCGTAGTACAGCCAATTCTTAAAAGTGGAGCCAATGCAAAAATAACTAATAGCTATACATTTGGAAGATCTGGAACACTGTTTATCTCATACGTGAATATTGCAATGAAAGATACAGATCATTGCAACTGCTTTCAAAAACTTAAAAATACAAAATGACAGAAAATATCTGAAAATAACAAACTTAAGTGCAGAGGTGGCTGTTAAATATTCAACGTAGAAATACTATCAAAAAAACTTACTGAATCAGTTAGTTCCAGATCGGCATATTTCGCAAGAAGTGCTTTTATGACACCATCATGGCCTTCTTTAGCAGCTATTATAAGAGATGTGTCTCCATGCTAAACAAACGATGCAATAGATTATGGGGATATATAGTAAATGATCTTGGTTGTTTCTTAAAACTTTTTCGAATGATTTGACATAGTTGAGGAAAAGACTAAATATAGAAAAGCTATGCATCTGGATCTTATAGTTTCATTGAATAATAACCGAGAGGAATGAACATCTATTTAGGCATTACAGTCGATAGTTCTACCTTTGCAGTCGAAATTACAAAGAGAATGAGTTTCGCTGTATCGCCGCAAGCAGATAGATCTACAAAATGGGTTAAAGCATTGTACTTGAGAAGTCCCTATCAATGAAGACAAAATGGACCAATACAAATGTAGCTGCCCATCAGCTCCAAGATAAGACTAACTATTAGCAAAAAGTGTCGAAGCTTAAACGTTTCAATGAAAAATCAATGATAAACGCTCATGCTTCTAGAGGCGTGGAAAATCATATGACTAAGAACTCCTGGGCTGCCCAAGTCCTATGAAGAATGAGGAAACCTTAAAAAGTGTAAGAGCTATTCGAAGGAAAACCTGAAGCCGAATATGAAAAAATCGAATAGAGGCATTCACGTTATCAAAACACTTTAAGTAGCCAGCCTTAATACAGAGATAGGCACACAATACCTTATCAGGCATGTTTAGATATACTCCATAGTTGAGAAGCTCTTGAACTGTGCTCTCGTGCCCACATTTGGATGCCCATGTAAGCGCTGATCGTCCGTCCTGAAGTGTAGGTAGAGTGGTTTGCAAAACAACAAAACAGAACAGGATATAAATCATATAGGATTAGCAAATGGTGTTGAAGATTCTATTGTGGCTAGAGCAAGCATCTGGGCTTTTAGCATGATAATTTATTAATGACTGGAAGGGAAGATTCCTCTAAAAATTACCCAAAGGAACTCTTGCTAAACTTATTTGGGAGATTTCATGAAGCTTAGGAAAAAATTTGACTTCAATATGACTATTGAGGTACTATCGCATAACAGGCGGGAGCAATATCATTGGAAAGTAGCTAAATTTTACTGGCAATGATGAAAAATTACAAGATCCAAAGAAAAGTTCTGCTTTAATCTAAGAAGGAAGTTAATAAACAAGACAAAACGCACATAATGATGTATAACGAAGATGCAAATCATATTCATATTGATAATAGGAATGACCTAAAGACTAATTTCATGATGGCCATACTGGGGGGAATGATATAGGAGACGATATCATAATGTTAATGAACATGATGATGATGATGATGATGATGATGATGATGATGATGATGATGATGATGATGATGATGATGATGATGATGATGATGATGATGATGTTGATGATGATGATGATGATGATGCCGATAATGATGATGATGATGATGATAATGGTGATCGTGATGATCATGATGATGACGATAATGATAATGATGATGGTGATGATGATGATGATGACGACTATGACGAACAACGACGACGATGATGATGTCAACGACGATGGTGATGATGACGACGATAATGATGATAATGATAATGATGATGATGGCTCAGTCATAACTTTATACCTTCTCGTTGGGTACCGAGCGGACAGGGGAAACCCTGACAAAAGGAAGTGAAAGGGGGCCTCAAAGAAGCGAGAATCATACTGGTATCAATCGTTTGATCTCGTGGAAAGAGGATCTCAACGGAGGGACAGTCACCTTGCCAATGTCTGGAGCTCCTTAAAGCTATCGTCGGCCTACAATGCGGTGCATTGTGTCAATGAACCGAGAGCTATGAGGGCTCTTTTGAAAGATAAATTGAAAAAAGATGTGGAGAAAAACTCAGGACCAACAAGCATTCTACGAAAACATGAGTATTGATGAGAGGAAAATGGTACAGAAAATGGGAAACGGAAGGAAGAAAGTGGTACCCCACAGACAGAGTAACAACAATGGAATTCAGAGATGCAGTTCTGTCATCGGTATATCAACAAGTCAGTGGGGGTGTACAATATGAACAACAGATACAAGAAGTGAGGAGAGAGCTAGAAAGAGTGATACACGGGGGTACGGCAAAGAAGGTTGTCGATATTGGGGGGATATTAATGCACAGAATGGCAGAAATATAGGAGCGTATGACAAATCCACCACAGTGGGAAGATATGGATTCAGAAGAACAAACCCGCAAGGAGAAGATATAATTGACTGGCTCACAGAACAAGGGTTATGTTGGGTTAACTCATTTTTCCAAGTGAAGAAAAGAGGCACATGGTTCAATCGTGCCAATAAAGCATGGTATGAACTTGATGGATTTATAACAAAAGAGGAGGACAGACATAGAATTGTAAAAGCTCTTAAAATCAAGAGCAATGAAATGCTATCCGACCACAAGATTGTAGAAATGAAGCTGAAAATTAAAACACCTAAACATTCAAATGAGAGGAGACAGAAGAAAAGACCAAATATCATCTAGGAGAAAATGATGAATCGAGAAATAGCGGAGCTGTACAGAAAGAGAACAGAAGAAAGAGCGAGTCAAGAAGCGGCAAGAAGAGGCGTGAAAATGGAAGACCTAGAATGGGAAACATTGGGTAAAATACTTAGAGCCACAGCGGAGGAAGTATGTGGCAAACGAGAGAAACAAACAAGCCCATGGATGAGCCAACACGAGGAAGATGCAATGCGACTGAAAGCAGAGATACGTGAAGCACTGAGAGAGAGAAATCGAGTGATACGGCAGACAGGAGACAGAACAAGCAATGAGTACATTATAGCTAAAACAAGGCTGACAGAGAAAAGAACAAAATACAAAAGAGAGTTAAGACAATGGGAGGAAAACTGGTGGAATCAATTAGCAGAAGAGTGCCAACAAGCATGCCAAATGGGACAAATTGGGACGATGTACAAAATACTGCAGAGGCTGCAAAGAAGAGGAGAGTACAACAACAGCAAGTCCATAATGCTTTTTACCGAAGAGAAATTTAAAGGTCATCTCGAGAAAATCACTCATGAGCGATATGAAAACAGTCCAGACCAAATATCAAAGACAATTGAAAAGGTGGTGGAACTGAAGGTGGAGGAAGAGACGTTGGAGAGAAACAACGAATTAATTGTCCAGATTCCGAGTTTTGAAGAAATAAAGAATGAAATAGCGAAGATGAAAGATGCAGCGCCGGGAGAGGACGAGATACGTTTGAGGTACATTAGAGAAACAGGAGATGAGATCAGAAAAAGTGTGTATAGACAGATCCAGTGGTTGTGGGAAAACCCCAAACACAGATGGAATGAGGAACAGAAAGTTGGAATAATCATCCCACTACATAAGAAAGGAGATAAAAAGGATATGAATAATTTCAGAGGAATATGCTTACTCCCAATCATGAGCAGAATCTTAGCCAGAATTTTGGCGACAAAGCTACGAAATTGGGCAGAAGCTACTGGAGAACTAGATGAGAATCAAGCAGGTTTTAGACAAGGAAGATCGACGGCTGATGCAACGCAAATCTTTGTAAGAATCCAAGAAGATGTGAAAGTAGTTAGAAATATGGAAGAAATAAATGATGAAAGGGAGGAAGGAAAAGAGATGGCTATACTCCTAGATCTAAAAAAAGCATACCCAAGGGTGAGTCGACCAATACTATGGGCCATACCGCAGAAACATAGACTATCAAACAAAGTAATTGACAAGCTGAAAGACCTACACGAGTTTACATCGTACAGAGTCAGGGGGCAAGATAGAGACAGCACGAGGTTCATTCCACAGAGAGGACTACGAGAAGGATGTGCAACGTCTCCGGTTTTTTAACATTCCATCCGGCGGTTATTCGAGTTGCAGAAAAGGAAAGAGCACGTGAAGCAGAGAAAAATAACAAAAAAGTAGGCATTGAGTGGTCGTTCATCCCTGGCATTCACTTCTACCGAAGAATGTAAAGAACACGTTCAACTCAGAAGCCAAGAATACAACACTAACAATGTCTTTGTTTGCTGATGACACCACTATCATTGGAATGAATGACGAAATAGACATAGGCAAGCAAATAATCCAGAAAGTCATGGGGAAGTTTGAAGAGAGAACTAATGAATCAAAGGAGGAGAAAATGGAATTCGGAGCAAGAGACAGTTAGGAAATCCGTATGTTAGGAACATATATGGGAAATGAACATACTACTAAAATGCGAATAAAGAGAGCAGCAAGAACGTGGATGCAAATAAAGAAGAGATTTATGAAATGTAAGGTCAGCAAGAAAACGCAAACCAAAGTAGTAGAAACCTGCGTGGAAAGTACCATTTTGCTCAATGCTGCAGTGAGACCTTTTTCAAATTCGGAGACAAAAAGAATTCAAAGTTGGATAGACAAGAGGTATAGATACATACGTAACAAGAAAGAGGAACTTTTGAGGCAGATGGAGAGGAATTACATGAATATGCAAGATGTAAGAAACGAGCTAGATGTTATGACAATCAGAAGCAAAATAGAGAAGAGCCACTTAGTAAGAATTAGTCACATTGCAAGAATGTCAGATGAGAGATTAGTAAAACAGGCGACGATGGGTTGGATCAAACGAATGGAGATAGGGAGAAAACCAAGGAAAAGAAAGATGACAACGCTTGCTTACTGGCATAGACTATTGAAGGAAGCAAATATAGAAGTCCATGAAGTAGAAAGAATAGCGATGGATAGGGCGAAATGGAAAAATATGGTCGAAAGTAGAATGAGACACATAGAACAATTCGAGAAGCAACAGGGGCACCAGTATAGAAGACATGATGATGAAGAAATTATTGAAAGAAGATCACAGTACGAGGTACAGAACGAAAACGAATGCAAATATGAAGGGTGTGGCAGAACATTCACAACGAAAGCTGGATTGGTCATTCATCAGAAAAGACTTCACAGAACAGTGGAAAATGCACCAACTTTTAGATGCCAAAAATGCAATGGCAAATTTAGACAAGAAGCAATATGGAAAAACCATTCCAATGCATGCAAGGGTGGAAGAATAGAAGGAGAAAGAAAGGAATGCAGGATTTGTAATAACTTGGTCGGAAGGGCAAATTATGCAAGGCATGTAAGGAGCTGTGAACAGAGGAACAATGTGCAAAAGAGAGAGAAACCCAAGATAGAAGATCAGATCAGGCTAGTGCACAGACTGCTAGAAAGTATGTATCAAAGAGAACAATATGCACATATTGCGGTGCAAATGTAACTGCTACCAATCTGGCAAGACACCGAAAATCGAGGGCCTGCATGGTCTCGGATCAGTGACAAAATCAACTGCAAACCTCATGCCTAACGGCGACAAAAGAGGAGGAAGAAGAAGAATGATGATTATGATGGTGATGATGATGATGATGACGATAATGATAATGATGATGAAGATGGTGATGGCTGCTAGCCCATGGTTGGAGACCTCCTCGTGGTGGCAAGCGGGCACAGAGAGACTCTGCCCTTAAGTTGATAGTGATTCATTTCGCGAAGATTCAGAATTGGGGTAGATGTTGACGACCAGTGGCAAACTGTCCAACCAGGCCCCTTCAGTGAAAGTCAGGCACAGCAGCCTCAGGCTGCAGCTCTGATAAGTAACTGTTGGGGTAACAGAGTGGATTGAGTGTAGCCGACTCAGTCACCTCTTCTAAACAATTTGAAGGCGACACTGACCTCAGGGTCAGCCTAGGCCCCGCAAGGGGCGTATAGGAAAGAGAGACAGATGATGGTGATGATGATGATGGTGTTCATGATGATGATGATGATGATGATGATGATGATGATGATGATGATGATGATGATGATGATGATGATGATGATGATGATGATGATGATGATGATGATGGTGATCATGATGATGATGATGATGACGACTACGACGAACAACGACGACGATGATAATGTCAACGACGATAATGATGATGACGACGATAATTTTTTTTCAAACTTCATCTCATATCATATTTAAGTCTACAAATACAAATCTCGCTAACAGGTAACCTGTATTTGACAGGCTTACAATGTTACAATACTAGGTAATAGAAGAAACAAAAATAATAATAATTATTATGATTGGGAAAAATAAATTTAATAGGCTAGGGGCTCCGGATAACACCATGATCTGTTCCTCATACAAAATATGTAGTACATTGTGCGTATGACTATGGTTGACAACTTTGAAATGATAAAGTTGAGATAATGAGTGTCGATACCATCGTCATTACACATTTTGAGAAACAAATTTGATGAAGTACCAAATATCCCAAGGCAGCTAATGCAGAGGTTTATGAATTTTATTTCCTTATAATCCGTGGCAAGATCAGATAGAAGGGGACGATATTTGAGTTCTTTTCGATGAGCATTACTGTTTAGATTAGTTTAGATGCCCACAGTTAATTCTATGATGTACAGGATATTGCCAGCTGTTGACAGAAGAATATCAGGGCGAAGACTATTGCCAGTAACGATGCAGGGAGAAAGCAAGCAAGGGAGATCGACATATAGTTTTGCATGCTGTATGGTCTGCAGCGTTTCAGCGAAAAATTTTAAAGCAGAGTTATGTCTCCATGTGAAACGCCCTTCAGTTAGATACGTGTTGCAGTCAGCAACAATATGAAGGAGTGACTCAGGCTGAAGGCAAAAAGAACAATCAGACGTAGCTGAAAGGTTCCATAGAGAGAGGTTCTTTCTAGTAGCGATCGTGTTGTTTAGATACTTGATGGTAAAATTGAAGATATTTGCTGGCAGTTTGCTTTGCCCTTAGACCACAGTGAAGTCAGCTTTTGTAGGGATGATAACTATAATGATAATGATAATGATAATGATAATGATAATGATAATGATAATGATAATGATAATGATAATAATAATGATAATGATAATGATGATAATGATAATAATAATTATGATGATGATGATGTTGATGATGAAGATGATGATGGATAGCTCACCGTTGGAGGATCTCTTCGTGATGGTGAGCGGGCACAGAGAAACACTAACCTTAAGTTGATAGCGATTAATTTTGTCTAGATTCAGAATTGGGGCAGATGTTGACGACCTGAGGCAAACTGTCCAACCAGGCCCCGGCAGTGAAAAATAGGCTCAGGGGATCGGACTGCAGTTCTGCCAAGAACTGTTGGGGAAACAGAATGGATTGAGTGTGACCGACTCAATCACCTCTTTTAAACAATTGATAGGCGATCCACTGACCCCAGGGTCAGTCTCAGGACCCGTGAGGGGCGAAACGAGAAGAAGAAGAAGAAGAAGAAGAAGAAGAGAAGATGATGATGAAGACAACGATGATTATGATAATGTTATTGATGATGACGATAAGTATATCGATTAGATGAGGACATGAGGATACTGGCGATGGTACGATGATGATAAATACATCGATATGATTATGTTATGTAAAATAATGACAAAATGATGAAGATTGTAATGATGATGGATATATTTGAGAATCATCATTCCAACAATGTCAGTGAATATTTCAAGGTAATCAAGAGAAGCCATAAAATAATTCAATACTCCTGTTATCCGTTCTAATACTTTTGTCCTGAGTCCTAATGAAAGACAGTCAGTGGTTTTATCTTTACTTGCTTACAATCCGTTATGCAGCAATCAGAGACCTAGAACTGCTTCATAAGGATAGTCTTTCAGTAATAGATGATATTTCATTCAATTAGCAAAAAAGCTCTTGACATGTCCTAAAACCAACTTGACAATATCTAGTAATCGGAGGTGCAAAACATAACTGTTTAATCAACCTAGATTAAGTAGTTATAGAAATAAAGATCCATAGAATCATGGAAGATTTTCTCAAAGATTGAATTGTGCTTTCTATTTGAAAAATTCCATTCCCACAGGTTTAAATAATATGCAAAATCAAATCATAGGATACACAAAAGGATTTGAAATAAAAAGTAGGTGGGTAGAAAACGAGATTCATTGCTTATGCCTTGTAGCAAAGCAAATATGCTTTAATTAGTGATTTTTGAAATTCACGAAAAAATATATGCATTATTCTTCGACTGTCAAAAACTGCAATTGGCTTTGATAAGAACAAATGCCGAATCAAATAATAACAGTATGTTGAGGTATAATGAAACTACCTGCAACCATTGACCGACAGTTTCCTACAAAGTATCAGTTAATCTATAAGCATTTTCATGATAACAGAATACAACACACAAATCAAAACACCAATGCTATGAAAGGCCATTGGTTTAGCGTTCCAACAGAGAAAAAAAGCTAGTCCAATATGTGTTTCCGTACGTTGGGGAGTACCTATCAGAGAGGACACTTATTCTGGGTCTTCGACATAATGAGGTAGGGCGGCTAGCTCCTTTCCTTGCCGCCTTCAGTGCGCGCACATCCGAAGTAAGGAACGAGGGTTCACCTTGAGCCATCGATCTTCCAAACGACAGTCAAGAGCTCTAACCACTTAGCCATTTGCAGATAGCGTTCAAAAACTGTGACAGAATAACTATGTTGATATATATTTTACGTCAAAATGAATGATTTACCTACAAGGGTGATCATATCAAACTAATGAAACTCTACAGCAAACTGATTCTCGTGCTCCGAAATACCAACATTCAAATCCTCAGTGCAGTAAAACCAGAAAACAGGATTCAAACCACGACTGAAACTATTACTTTTCAAAGAAAACAAGTTGCAAAGATTTGGAGACACGCAAGGACCAAATCAGCCACCTAGTAATACGCCACAACCAACTAGCATAAATATGTTGTATTCTGAGTGACGATGGCGTTGGCAATTAAAGCAAGAACATTGACCGAAGTTCTGATCATGTTAGAGGTATGGCAACAGAGCAATACAGCGCGCATTCAGGTGTGCTGTAAGACTCAAAATGCATTTTTCAAATTGAACTCACAAATTAGCTCCACTTGGAGCTTCTACATTATTGAAGTTTTGGATGGGACCTATTCGAAGGGACTGTTTATTTGAGGGGAACTCATGAAATTAACTGACACATTCCAATTATTCAACTAACATTCAAAATTCCTTCTCACAATAATACAAAAAAGAACAATATGCATATAAGTATCAGTCTAAGACAAAGTTTTCATAATGTTCTGTGAGAGGGGCTTATGCCAGGGGAGGCCAATTCAAGGAATTAAGGTCATGCAATACAGATAGGTCTTTGCTTTGTCCTTACTTATGGAAGACAATTTAGTGGCTTTCAGGCAGCCAAAAACAGATAAAGTCATGGAATAAATTGAAAAAAAGTCGGGAGGGGAAGGGGGTGGGTAAATGAGATAACAGTTTCGCAGACTAGTATGTCGATACTTGCAACCATGGGAAAGAGGTGTGAAAATCTTCAAACAGAACTGCGTACAATGTCAATGTCAACCTGAATCTGAATCTGAACGGAGTTAGCTTCCTAACCACGAAAGTGTAACTGCAAAAGAGTACTATTTATCATCCGCAAAGAAACCTAAGAAAGTTCTAGAAATTTCAATAGATTTGATGTCAACGAACTAAAACGAAACAAATCTAGTGGTTAGGAATATGTACGATGTTACTTCAATAATGACAATGAGCGGTCTTGGTTACAACAAGAAACAAAGGATATAACTATCCAATGATTTGCGCCGACTGTCAAACATAATTCTAGGTGGCAATAATTTGACTTGCTGCAAAACTTTCATACACAAATAGTATCAATATGGATACCTAGGGAATGGGTTCTCTGTATTCCACTGGAGACTCCCACATTTCAGCGATCCCCTGCCGATCTTCAGCAAAGTTAAAATGTTGTCGATTCTCCAGCATTCCCTCCATTTTGAAGAAAGACAAAAAATGTTCTATCTGAAAATATACTGGAACTTGACAATTCATACTGTTCGTTCTTCGTCAGTCCCTGATTCAAAAATAATCAATTCTAGGACCATTGCTTTCTTGGTTCTGATCTACTGTACTGTGTTGTTTTCTAGATAGCACCATGTATGGATGATTTGCTTACTAACTGCCAGGCCAGGCAGTGGCATATAGTAACTATATACTTGTTCTGGTAGGGTATAATTACATACAAAGTTTCATTGACGTAAACCTCATTGTAAATATCATATATATATATATATATATATATATATATATATATATATATATATATATATATATATATATATATATATATATATATATATATATATATATATATATATATATATATATATATATATATATATATATATATATATATATATATATATATATATATATATATATATATATATATACATCAACCTTTCTGTTTGCACCGAAAAAAGGAGAAATTCTGGTTACTCGCTAGCTACTGATAGTATATATTAGAGCTGCTTGACACAGGCGAAAGCCGAAAGTGACCATAAGGTGCTAAAAACCAGGGGAGTTAAAACAAGCCGCTGAGGTCTAGTGGTTACGACGCTTGCCCGGAATGCGAGAAACCCTGGTTCGATCCCAGGTGGTGGCAAATTTTAATTTTCTCCTGGTTTTTCTGAGCATTACATCAACGTGTGTGTGTCACTGTGTGTGTCACTGTGTGTGTGTCACAGTGTGCGTCACTGTGTGCGTCACTGTGTGCGTCACTGTGTGCGTCACTGTGTGTGTCACTGTGTGTGTCACTGTGTGTGTGTACAATAGAATTGGAACTGTGGTCGAGAGAGCAGTAAACAGTCAATCCGGCGGTGGTGTCACCTTATGGGTAAGTGGACATGTATAAGCAGGAAGTCTAATAGTCATTGTAATGAAGAGATATACCTCTCATGTGAAAATTGCCAAACGGCAGGCAGCACCAGCAAATTACTTTCATAGCCAGGCCCTACTTAGGTCATTCACTTGTCATAATTACTAGTAAAGCATAAACACGCTAAACAGATAAAGTACCCTAACAACATAAAATGAACTGTGCTACTCACAGCGGAGACAGAGGGCTATCGAGCTCCCACTGAAAATAACACTTACAACGTATATAATAACGAAGGAATTCATCGACAAAACTCTAAGGAAACAAATATTAGTCAAAAATAAATGGGTAACTCAGAGGACGTAGCTATGTTAGAAAATTAAGACATTGACAAACTGCAGTAAAACACCAATGGATTGCTTCTATCAAGCAAAGAAACTATTGCAAGGGTAGTTGGGTAAGTAAATCTAGAACACCAAATGTACGAAATGAAGGCAAAGCAAAGACAAGGAAATAAATAACACTAAACTTGCCATATAGAACCAATAGATATTTTATACTTTCACAGGAAAGTTTTCTATCTAACTACTAAGGTCAGTCAAACCAAAGCCAGTAATAAACGTAAACTTAAACATAAGAACAGTGGGGATGATGACTAAATTTGTACAATGCGAAGAGTCAATAGGAAATACCTGATCAATAAGGTTGACATTTGCTCTGTTTTCAAGCAACAGCTGAACAACTTCAACGAAACCACCTTTTCCAGCCATTATCAATGGGGTCCAACCATGCTGTTGAAAGAAGTTTGCTATAGCATTAGATTTTAACTTGAGCCCTATTTCGAAGAACTATTCATACAAATACATAAATGTGTCAAAGGAGTTAAAGAAAACTATTACGAAGTTGATGATATAAGCAATAATATAAATTGTCAGATGTTGGCAAATGTAAATCACTGTATGATGTAACTTCATTAGTCATCGAAAAGCTCTTAGTCAACTCTTAGTCAACTATTTCCCTAAGAGAATAAATTTTGCAATTAAGCATTCAGCTTGAAGTCCTCTAAGATAAGCTCACAATATACTAGGAGTTCGAACAAAAGAGCTAAGCAATTTTCCTAATTGCAGTGCAGAATACAAGGTAAAACTATTCACCAAAAGTAAATAAAGTGCTTGAATAAACCAAACTTTAGAAATGAGTAGAAAAATAGAACAAATATCTGTAAGAAAGGAAATAAAGTAGTCGGAGGAATTTAGAGATACATGAGTAGTCGCAAAATAAACTTCGGAGAAGATTTTCAAGTACAGGTAACATTATTTGTCAAGATCGGAAAAAGACCAAATACTTACCGTTCCTACACTATTAACGTTTGCTCCCTTAGATACCAACAGCTTAGTCACGTCAAAATGGCCTTTGCGGCACGCCCATATCAATGCAGTAGTTCCGTACTGCCGAAAAAGGAAATGGCATCGTAATTCAAAAATGAGAACAACTAAAATAACGCAAAGAAATGATGTGAAGTGCTCGGAAGAAGGAGAATCTACATCTTAGAGTGAACGCGAAACAAACTGAAGATAGATAACAGAGGGCAGCAAGCAAATACTGTCCCGTTGGTACTATTAGTTGCATTAACCTAATTTCAGCACAATGGATCCAAAAGTCACATCAGAAATTTTCTATCACATCAAGTTCTAAAATATTGCAACAGAAGGAATTTTTGAAATTCAATATTTCAAGAAAAGGCTGGAAAAGAATTATCAACTTTGACAATAGAGACTTCAAATAGCTCAAGAGCATTAAAAGACATGTTACATTAATTTAAACACCGAAAAATTAACACAAAAAATGCCCAATTGCAATTTTGAAAAAGTTCTGTCAGCAAGTATGAGTGAGAAATAAACTTTCTTTTTTCAGAACTCCTGCAACACAAACATCAATGCAATCTCTCTGCAAACCCCAACAGTAATCTACCATTCATCCTATCATGAGGTATAAAGATGTCACTGTGATGAAGTACTGGTCTAATGGCTGATTTCAAATTTGGAATGATAATGTACCCTTTCATTTCAAAAGTGCAAAAATAGAAGTTGGCTATACGATCCAGAGGCTCTCTTCATACTGTTTACCGATCGAACAATCCCTTAGCTTTGTCACACATACTTCACAAACAATATGAGGCGTCCAAGTTCCTTTCTCTCATTTTAAAGTGAGCATGGTAGAGACTCTTATACAAGAACAATGATGCTTCTTCTCTGCTTTTGTAATATAAACGACATTTTCTTTAAGGCAAAGCCATGGGTATTGTGCAACATGCTATACTCTTCAAGCCTGAGAATATTTTAGTATATGATAATTTTACTGTTAAATTTGGGCTATCACATCAGACCTTTTTGATATAGTACAATCCGTATTTTATATTTTCTCTGATCCACTAAGATATCGGAAGATGATCATGTCTCAAGAAGGAAGCAATCATTACAAAAATAGAGATTTTAGAAGCATAAGTGACAAATGATTGCTTCCTTCTTGAGACAGGATCATCTTCAATTGATCAGAGAAAATACAACATACGGGTTGTACTATATCAAAAAGGTCTGATGTGATAGCCCAAATTTAATGCAATATTTGAATTCCGCACATCAAAATTAGCCACACACAGTTGCCTCCATCAAAGGGGCAAAAATGTTTTGGCTTGTGTAATGAAGCATGAATAGGAACTGCAAATGGAGAAATGACGCATAAACCTAGAGCGAACCAAGAAACGTAGCATTAAACGAGATTCACAACACGGGCAATAAAGGAGCACAGGAGATATAGATGCAAATGAAAATGAGAAGTTGCCAAGTGAATAGCACATTGCTGTAAAAGAAGCAATCACACTGCAAAGCACTTATAAATTAGTTCTTTGTTTGCTACTTCAGCTTTGACTGATGTATAAAATGCAAATTAACGAATCTAGTGGATGTCATACTGTTTCATAGTTCTGTCAATAACTAATGTATCCCACATGAAACCTAATAACTGTAAATTACAAGAATGCTCAACGCTATGGAATATACAATAAAGTAGAAATTAACTGCCAATGAATTTTTTCACAGATGGATGAAAATAAGTCACTGCATGTTATCCAATTATAGACACTCATCAATATGTATGACTGCTTAGAATACAGCCTCATTTCCTAACAAGATTTTAGCATATTCCTTGCGATTCAATACACCACAAGGAAAGCCAGAAAGTCCTTCAAAACATATTTTCAGTACACATGCAACTAAGTGGGAAATGGTCTTATAAAACGGAGCTCAGCTGCTCTTTATGATGCATATCACAATGACAAAATGGCAAATTTCTTCCAAGAGATACTTATTACCCAACAAGAAAAATAAAATAAAATTATGCTCAAAGTTTGCTATACAGGTCAGTCATTTATAACTCTGGGTAACGGGGCGGGCTAGAATTGGGTAGGGTATGAAAATTTGTCCAAGGCCACTTGGGGGTATGAAAATTTTTGAGGAATATGAAATCCTCTAAAGACAAAATCTAAAGAAAATCAACTCAATGAATTACAAAAGTCAATTGATCACTGTATTTATAGGTATGAAAACTCAATGTGGTATGAAAACTTTTGCACAAAAATTGAAGGGGTATAAAACTTTTGACCATTTTTCAAATTCCAACTCGCCCGGTACCCTGAGCTATAAATGACTGACCCCTTAAGTGCACATCTTAAGAAAATGTTAAGAAAATCACGAGGCTCCAATTCCAAAAGTGACCTGTGTTATGTGTCAGAAGTAGATATTAGCTCATTATTTGCAAGCTCCTTTACAAACTTTGAAACTTTTCTTTGATAATCTTGGATCAAGCTCTTTTTAGTAAATAGTGGTTACCTCTTTCAGACAGTTTACTTCAATATAAGTTAAGACAATCTTAAGAAAATCTCAGCCTCGATTTTAGGAAAAGTTAAGAAAATTGTGGCTTAGACGAAAAAGTGGCTTTCTTACAAAAAAAACGTGTATTGCAATATGATCGGATTTTCTAAGTGTGTGATGTTAGTTTAATGTTAGTATAGAGGAAATTGTGGCAATGTATTGTTCTTGAAGAAGAAAATAACATACACGTAATGAGTCAATGAATGGAAAAAGGAGAACAATAATGAAATCGCTACAGGTATCTGAAAGCAAAGTTTTACTGATAATAATGAAATAAAGCCACCTCCTGCTCGTTTGAAAACCGTTGCATTGTGGGAAATTTGGTATTTGTGCGTGTAAAACATCTGCGAAATATGTGCAGTAGATCAAGAGAAAAAGCTTATCAAACCTTATCAGCAATTTCAGCTCTAGCTCCAGAATCCAACAGCTCCCTTACAACACTAGTGTGACCTCTTCCAGCTGCCCATATCAAAGCAGTCATGTTGTGCTGAAAAGGGGCATTAGATTTGAAATAACCAAGAGCATACTGATTGAAAACAGAATTGATTATCAGAAGAGAATGAAAATACAAGACCTATGACGTTTCAAATCATGACTTTAAACTCTCTCAATACATTCTTTGATAATTTTCTGATTTATCGATTACCGTTAGTCTTAGCTTTAGAGAATCGTGCATGATTGTTGAAATGCTGGGTTTTGACAGTCCTCGATTCCACAGCATTGCTATTCAAACCAATGTAGTCTTGAAAACGAACATAAATTACCTACCATATCCCTTCGCGATACTGCTAATACTGATTGCAACATTGTATTTGGAGATCTCTTAGTGATTAAAATTCGCTCGAATAGCTAACATCATGCTTTCAAAAACTCTTAGTCAATAGTGAACACTGAAATTACGCATTGATACCAAATGTAACTTCATGCAAACAGCATGGGCTCATGAGTGATAAAAGAGTGGATATAAACTAAAGAACAAACGTAAGACTCGAAAGAACTCCTACACTAAGTTTGCTATGTGACCTGTACAGCATTCATGTAAGGTGCAGGTCCCTCTTTTTGCGCGGATTTCTGTACAAGATCATGATACATCTGATGATAATGAGATTGTTCAAAACACATCCGCAAATGAAGATATAGGCTTCATTGATATTGGCAAAGAGGGTTCTTCTCTTGAGTCAAAATCACTTGATCACAATGATCTACGTGACGTCATTCACGCTTAATGCCTTTGTTTATTCAGATGATATCGAAGGAGCTCTGATGCACCTTGCTGTTTAAGACTCTGATGCAACTTCATAGCCACTATTTGTCATTGTACATTTCTCATTGCTCAAAGCCTAGTATAAAATGTGTTCTCTTACAAAAATCAACATCAAGCAGATAATGGAAGGAAACAAGTATACCAAACATAACTGGGCTATCCGTGTAGTTGGCCAATATTTTGCGTGGTCAGTAATCTGGCTACACAGTGTCAATATGTTTGTGCTTTCGGCACAGTTTAATTAGAGATCGGTGAAAGAAAATGAAAATTTGCAAAACTACCAGAGAACTGTTTGTGAAAAGAGACAAACATATCTTTCTTCCTCTTCACTTTAAGCTGGGACTGATGAAAGAGTGTAAATTATTCATTTTCATGTGGACATTTTGCCAGAGAAGTGTGGCGTTATAGATGCGGAGAGAGGAGAGCGAGTCATAACAACAAAAAAGTAAACATTTATGGCTACAGAGGATGACAAAGGGCAAAGGTGAAATTACTGCTGGAACCGAAATAAGGTTATGAGTGTAGATTGTTCTCACCAAACTAGAAAGAAAACATTTCTATTTGCTTTCTATTGTTGTGTTTCTGGTGTGCTAATTGTATGACATGATTATTATCTTCAGTACATAGTTTTCTTTTGTTTCTTTGTGCCTAATAACATTCACTTTCGCGCATTTATACGTTTTATAAAACAATATCAAGTGGTAGCTTCCTACGTCACAGCTACTGTCAAGATCCCAAAAACTAAAGCTAACGAGGTAGAATCGAAGTGATTTTAATAATCAGCGATATCTATTCGGCGCGCTTTGGCTGAAATGTCTCTAGTACCAGTTCAAAAGTTTGTTTGTTGTTGTCCAGTGTAACCATCAGAGTATGAATCCAAAGAGGGGCAATGTAATGATGAAGATGGCACACTGACTGGTTTTGGGCAGATGGAGCGCACATACATAACTGAAGCAGTTCTGATAGATGTTTGCCAAATTTCTTCTTATACAAAATTAGGGAGCGAATAATACACGACACAGGATCAAAGAATACCTTCAGCGGATTAAGTACATTGAGTGTATATAAGGGCAAGATAGCAATCTGTCTTGATAGCGTCCTTTGAAAGAAAACTATTTCTTACACCTAGAATAAACCTGAAATATATCATACAAATTTCAGCTAACGAGGCTGCCCTCTCAAATGATATGCATCTTTCCTACTCGTCACTGCAGACATCATTTTGATCTAATTCCCAATTCGATTTCCTAGTACGGGCAATGGCATTTACAACATCAGATGATCTTGAGTTCAAGGAGGAAACTTAAACATGTGCTACATGCCCAGCAAATATAACCAAGGCCATAAAGATAAATTCAAGAAGCGTCCAACAAATACAACATACGGCAGAAGATTACTTCAGAAATCGCTTTTACACCAGAATACACAAAACGAAGCTTCAGGAAATCAAGACTGCTTACGGGAGGCATACGAGACAGAGAAATACCTTGCCCTCTGGGCCGAGGTGCAGTTCTCACAGCACTATAAGAGTTATAGATCAGGAGTGGCTAGCAAGCCTTTCATCTCATAGAAAAACAATTAAATATTTTCCTTTCAAATAGACCGAAAGTCACAAAATAAACACTGTAGTAGACAGTCAGCAGATTTTTTCATTTTTGATTATTTCATTTCATTATTTTTATATAGGCCTAAATGTATCATACGACTATGCTTTCCAATCAGTCTGCTTAAACAACTAACCTAAAAGTACTGAGTTGCTTGATTTAGAGTATAATACAATAGGATGTACACGAAAAACTGCTTAAAGTTTTTGCATGGTGCCTAACTTTCATTCACTACAGCAGCCCTAAATGGAGCGACAGCAACATAAATAGGCTGATCAAATGTTCAATTGTTTGAGTACGTCAGATCAGAGGTATTTCTTAAAGGTGCTTTCGCTAAACATATGAGCAAATACGTTACTACTAAACGTTTCAATACATGCCGATATCAAATATCTCTGAGGGAAATTGCAAATTACTCATATAACTCAGGAACAAGGGTGGGCCCAAAAAATAGCCCTGTGGCATACTAACCATGAGGATTATCCCAACCGATTGTAAAAGTCAGAAGCTACCCTGATATTCGCATAGTGATTTATTATTGAGTATAAGAAAACGGGAGAAAGGTATAACGGACGGGCGAGACAATATTTGGTTTCGTCCGTTCCTGTCATGCCATGAAGTCAGCTCTGAATTCATAAAGGTGTGCGATCACTATGATTATGATATAATTTAGACCCCAGGAGACAATGAACGCTGTGAAATAGTAGTGCCATTCAATGATCGCTCGTCTCAAATTTTGACAATACGCTCATTGCTAGCAATACTTGGAATCACATGGACACCAAAACATGTGGGCGATCGACATTTCTAATTATTCCTTGAATTAAAAAGAACATGATAAAACAGGTTCTAGGTGATGACGCAATCACACATGTATATTATGGCCGAAAAAGTAAAATAACCAGCCAAAGCATAACATACATTGTATATGAATCACCTATTACAAATGTTTACTACTCATGTTAACTATTTCAAGAATCTACAGATACCCTATCTGTATTCCGACAATTGGCTTCCTCTAAAATCTATGATGATTAGCTTACTTAGGCTAATTTCGAGTTCTATTCCTTTCCTTCCATAAATTGATTTATTGTCCTTGTCTTAGCAGTTTCGGACTTCGCATAAATAAATAAATATATACAAATATGTGTGTGTTTGTGTGTGTGTGTGTGTGTGTGTGTGTTGTGTGTGTGTGTGTGTGTGTGTGTGTATGTGTGTGTGTGTGTGCGTGTGTGTGTGTGTGTGTGTGGGTGTGTGTGTAGTGTGTGTGTGTGTGTGTGTGTGTGTGTGTGTGTGTGTGTGTGTGTGTGTGTGTGTGTGTGTGTGTGTGTGTGTGTGTGTGTGTGTGTGTGTGTGTGTGTGTGTGTGTGTGTGTGTGTGTGTGTGTGTGTGTGTATGAAGATAGAAGCAAACTACATTTGTAGTTTAATTGGCACTCCACACACATTGACGTGTGCACTAGGTGCCGCTGATGAAAGAACTAAAGATCGTCAATCACAAACCTGCCCTCTCTCGTTTGGATCAGCACCATATCTAAGCAACTCCCTCACAACTGGACAGTGACCTTTGTATGATGCCCAAACCAATGGTGTCCATCCTCCCTAGAACATAGTCAATTCAGAGAGCTAGGATTAACCGAACTGATGAATATCCAAAATGTTGAAAAGTAGATGCCGACGAAAATAGGTTAACATGCTTCGAAGTCTGTGTGATAAAAAGTAACAAAATACTTGAAACATATGCCTCACAGAACAATAGGTAACTGCTTTTGTTTGTCTTAAATCATAAGCAGATATGAAAACTTCTGGCCTGCTTACCCCTGGCCAAATAGCATACAGCAGGCTTGTTATAATCTAAGGGTAATAGACTACCTAACCGGTAGTAAATGAATGCAAAAATACACATGTTATAATTGCATTCATTAACTACTGATAAGGTTCGGTAGATAATGAAAGCAAATGTACACATGGTATCATATGACTACGCTGCCAGATGGAATAGATCCGAAGAAGCCGGAATGATATATGTAATATAATAAGACTAAAATACTACACACTTAATGGCCAATTCGTAAACAGAGTATATTAAGTGACTTATCACATTCTCCACAAATCCTAGTTTTGCCCACACGGCATTAAAAACTATTACTATTGTCCTGATAATTATGATGCTTATACTACGTTAGTAATAAGAAGCAGTATTGATAATACTGACACTAGTTTTCTACTGCCAATATCTAAAATTATTATACATCAGCACAGTATAATCAAAACACCAGGGTGATAGTAGAATAGAAGGAAAAATCTTGCAAGAGCTGGCTGAAGATTTCATTCTTCCTCTATGACAGGAACACTAAATGTTATAAAGATGGAATCAATAGTCTACAATGGCATTATTGGTACTTCTAGCAGTGCTGCAGGAAATGACATTCATTTTGAGTAAATAACAAACAAAACAGCAAAATGATAACAAACCATGTCAGCAATATTATGTCTTGCTCCACTATGTAGTAACGTTGCCACAATATCAGGATATCCAGCTTTACATGCTGCAATAAGAGCAGTCCAGCCATCCTAAAGAGAAATTAGAAAGTCGATTATCCTTAGGACATACACAAACGTTGGCTGAGTGCTGGTCATCTATCGAATAGGAAAACAAAACATTATAATACTGAAGATAGCATTCAAATGCTGTAATAATACCCTAAAATAAAACGAAATATTTTCAATAGTTTCAATATTATGCTCAATATACTTGCTTTGACAATACACCTACAGCTGATTACAGAGCTCTCTAATTGTCCTGTTGTCTCTCTGTCTACTGGAAGATCATTCAAAACTCTATGATGCCTATCCTGTTCTCTTCCTTGCCAAGTGCTGGACCCAATCCCGTAGAAGAAAACTATGAGTGTGAATCTAAGGGTAGACCGGGTCATTTTCAGGTCGGTATTGTGTCATACCATTTAAGGATAAATGGAGTCTCCAAGGAACCCTAACAGGGTCATGCTCTGTAACTTCTAAGGGAGTTGATCATCTCAAAATTTTCATAATTTTGACGATGAACACAATTAAAGTTGGATAAAATGCTGGATCTGTCAGGAAGTGCCGGAAAATGGCAAAAGAGTTCTGCAATTTACATTTTACATTCTTCTACAACACTATAACTCTTCCTTGAGACACTATCATTGATACAATTGTAGACTATACCTTGTTGCCTACTGCAACTTTATGTCCTGTGTCTGTGCAATTATTCTCTAACTACGTATATTCTATAACAATACTATAAATAGCAAGGTGGCGCCGTATTCGAAAACAAATCAAATGTGCCATAAGACAAATTAAATCTACAATTACCTCATCTCTTGCGTTCACTGAAGCATTGCGATGGAGTAATTCTCGAACGATACCAAAGTGTCCCTTTTCCGCAGCCAGAAGCAATGGTGTTTGTCCGTTCTGAAACAAACTCAAAATATAGTTCCATATATATGAAAGTATTGAGAACTGAACAAGAATGACACAAATGACTAACTGCATTGCTGCAATCCTACACTTCTATCAGTTTCATATGATCATGATAGAAAACAGAGCATAGCAGGAATGAAAAACATTACTTATTTAAGCACACGATCGTGACTCGACAAACAGCCATAGTCCAGGAATCTAATTGTTCTTAATGATACAATAACTAGAAAGTATGAATAGGATAGAATGCTTTATTTACATATAATAATATTAGTCGAGTGGAACTACAATACCATAGATTGGTTCTAAGTTACAAAATTCAATTATTGCTTAGTGGAATCTGCAGGCGGCAATATCAAAAAAGACAACTTTACTATGACAGATAGCTGACCAAAAAAGTACACAATACAGAGACCCCAAAACTAAGGAAATATAGCTTGCTTTGCCATGCGTGACTCCTAGTGAATTTCACTTCTAAATCAGATTCAACCGGATTGAAAATCCGATTTAACAAGGGTGAAAGAAGTCAAGTACCATCGATTATCAAGCTATTGGCAAGCATTCATCAGGGACGTGATAAGGCAATGCAACAGTACCAAAGGAGTAAATTGAAAGTTTCAAGTAATCAGCATCTTATGTTATCTTAATATTCATTGTATTAGAGGGTATGGCTGATGGTAAAAGGAGCAGAGGTAGGGGTGGTGAAGAACTGGATGACTAGCGTTACTGAGTGGACAGGTGTGAAGGTGGTTGAGTTGGTAACAACTGATAGAGACATACAGGCAAGAAAGACTGTTGTTGAGAAAAGTGCGGTTGTCCTAATGATAGTAAAAGAACTATTATGATGATGGTGATGAGCTTCCAACGCAGCTTTTTGCTGTCATACTGTATTGTATCAGATATTGCAGTCCTCGTGTGGTGAACCCATAATTTGAAATTCTTACCAAGTCTACTCTCTGACGATAAAAGCAAAATTACATATGGATGTATTGTTGTCGTAACCATCAAAGCCATACCTCAATTGGTTAATTTATGTATGTGTAAATTATTTACATAATATATCTGATGAAGTTGTAGGACTAAGACAAAATGAGTAGTTTCTGACACAAAATTGAAGAAACTTTCAGAAAAACATCACATGTCATTGTGCAAAAGGAATAAATGGGCCAATTTTCATTTATATCAATGTTCCAGATAACAGGTATTGCAGATAGTTCTAATTTGTTTAAGTGGTAGACATGTTAGTGTCTAAAATCTAGACTGGTATCATTTATTACTCATACGCTGATACGCCAAGCCAGCTATGTAAGTTAGAGATAAAATGCATTTATGTCAGCAACATCGTGAAACTAAAAAACTAAAACTTTATGCCAGTCTGTAATTGAAATGTCAAGTTTGATCAAGTAAGCAAACTAAAATTTAAAGAATACCTAAGTGAAATTCTCCATCGATAATAATACTAGGGGTAGATATGGGATTGGTAGAAAGACAGTGTTAACTGAAGAAGAGTAAGAGCTAGTAGTAATTGCCAGAAAAATGTTCCTATTTAGCATTGCAATTGCCACAAAATACTTTTATTTTGCATTGGGCAATGCGAACAGAGGATACGACATTGAAGTTCAAATCGTCTATCAACAGACGTATTAACAAATGAGAAAAAAGTTGAAGAATCAGGTGCAAAGAGAGGGCTTGTTTATAAATTTCAAAAGGTAGAATGGATTGGGATTGTTACGCCGAGGAAACTCGAACTTCTTTCGAAACAATGAGAACAAAAACTTCAATGAGGAAACAATAAGGTCACTTTTGATGTATGTTGCACTATCTTATATGAAAATATGTTCTTGAAATGAGGATGATTCTCTCCTGACACAAAAAAGGGATATCACTTCAAAAGAACTTAAAATGACAGCAATCTGCTGACATCAATATATGGAAAAGCTTTAAACACCATTCTGGTCTTGTGAATCTGCTTCTGGGGCAGACACGCAACCTAGAGTTACAAACAAAGGGACTAGGCTTTGTGGGACACGATGGCATAAAGGACCTGAAAAGGCTGAGCATATCAGGTCTCCAAATTGATGGATGAGTGACAGCACTTTCTGAAAATTTAGTATCGGGAAAGTTTCTACCTCATGAAGCAGTCAAAATCCTATACGATGACTATAGTTTCCGTCTAGTATATAATACTACACAGGCTGTTATTAAAAAGAGAGCATCGTCATTTGCATCACACTCAGCACTAGTGAAACTTTGGAGCCTCTAGATCAGCTGTTCCCAAACTTTTAAAAATACTTGACATGGTGGTCCCCAATAGCATACTTTCTGGGACCAGAGTTCCCTGGTAGGGTAGTTATAGTAGATAACCTTGCAAAACAAAGTTAATTAGAACATAAGCTGTACTGCGAGCTAAATATCATTACAAAATATCAAGACTGCCTTTAGAGATGATGCTCTTACGAAGTTCTGAAAATATTTGAATAGAACTGAGTAAATCTGATTCGTTTAAAGGATTTCTGTAAAATGTTTCGTTTTCCTAGCGATTTGTAAGGGTGTTAAGGGACATTGAAACCCTGCTGAATGCTGGAAAATATTTGACTGCGATGGAGTTTGAAGTTGAGTCATCTACTGATCAATATTCTGAAACCCTATGGAGATGCCTACAAACAGCTATCCTCAATCAATTTAGCCCATTTTTCAATGAGATACTTTCAAACATCTTATGTGGTTTCAGAGTTGGCTATAGTACACAACACGCTTTGATAAGATTATTGTAAAATGAAGGAGATGTCTAGATACATCCGTCTTGATAGGGACACTTCTAATGGATTTGTCCAAAGCATATGACTGTCTACCTCTTGCCCTCCCTACAGCAAAACTAGCAACCTATGGATTTGAACGCAACAAGCCTTCGCTTCATGCAAAGCTATCTAAATAACCGTTATCAAAGTGTAAAAACTGGTTCGCATAGAAGTACCGCAAAAAACAAAAATCTCACTTGGGGTCCCTCAAGGATCGGTGCTAGACCCCATACTTTTAAATATCTTTATTAATGACATCTGTCTAGTCAACCTAGATTAAGATATGTGCAATTTTGCCGATGACAACACTTTATGCTCACGTGCACATGATGTACAAGAAATAGTGACCAACTTGGAAAGTGATCTCTGTAAGGTATTTAGGTGGTTTGCGAGCAATGGTATGGTTGCCAACCCAGAAAACATTCAGATAATGTTCCTTGGTATGAAAACAAACAGACGACTACGTCTCAACATAGAGGGAAAGAAACTACCTGCAACAGATCAAGTAAAACTTCTGGGGAATGAAATAGACAGCAAACTAACGTTCATTAAACATGTTGAAGCGTTATGCCATAAAGTAAATAAAAAGATCACGGCTTCTTCTGGGCTAACCAATTTCATTTCTACGCAGCAGGCACAAGCTATTCATAATATGATAATTCTGTCGAGCTTCAATTATTACCTTTTGATATGGATGTTTTGTAATAAAAGTGCAAACAAAATTGACTTTGAATCATTACTTGAAGCATTGCTCACCCGAAATGGAAGCAATAGTATACATGCCACCAACCTGCAGAAACTAATGAGAGACACCTTCAAATCCATGAAAGAATTGAATCCCCACTTTTATGGAAGTTTCATGAAAGGAAACCTGTTACTTATAATCTAAGGGTACAAAACTTATCCAAGCTTCCATCAAGCAAGAAAACGAGCTTTAGTCTTTATTCAATATCTTTAAGGGGTAGTTTCGTGTGGAACACCCTTTGTGACAGCAAAATACGAGAAAAAACTTTAGCTAGTTTCCAGAAGAAAATATGCAAATGGACTACAGCTACATGCACCTGCAACATTTGTCGATAATTTGTCATACATACATGAATATATAATTTTTTGATTTTTCTTATTCTCTACAGATCTATGCAGTCTATTTTTCTTTTTTTAACAGTTGGTTTGAATTAGTATCTTAGGATTCTGTGTATTTTTACCAACTTTAAATATTGATTGGTGATGATGATGAATATGATGATGATGATTATGATGATGATGATTATGATGATGATGATAATGATGATGATGATGATGATGACCTGCGCAAAGGAAAGTCTCGAAGCACTACGTAAAACCTCCTGATCCCTGCTGGGACATCAAACAAACACTTACCAATCTACCCCACGCTGCCATAATCACTTTCTCAGTTTTTTCTGCTTTCAACAAAATTCCGTCCATTTGAAATTTTACAATGCCTAACATCTGATAGCGCGTCGGTAACCCGAGCTGATCTCAGTGCGTTTCGAGATGCAGTTCTCCCAAACATGCATGAATACTCAAAGAGATTCGACCTAACACCGAACTGAACTCACGGCGCTAAGGGTTTGAAAGCGTTTCGAAAAAAGCTTAGAATGTTAGGGGCAGAAGAAATGAGATCATATACTCTATACGATTTACAATATTATCCAGAGTCTCTATCCTTCTACAGATCAGCAAATAGTAGCACAAATTTTAACATCAATTTGATATATCGACTATCAGAGTGCAACGCGTGCATCAATAAAAGGCCAACTATAAAGTCTGATTCGACAAAAGGACACCAACCTGCACTTACTTGAAAAGAAGGATTTGGCTTGTTTTTCTTTATCAAGTAACAAACAATAGTTAATGAATTGTAACAAAGAACATTTAAGATATCCGATAATCTTCAGAAGATGCATCTCATCAGTTGCATTAAAGAATCAAACAAATTTGATAAACATTAAAGCCAAATGCAACAATAAAACGCTAAGTGCAACAATAATCGCAATAGCTTGCAACCAGCCGGTTAATTTGCGGTAACCACAAGGCTGACATCCTATAGCGAATGAAATGGGACGCCAATTAATATTACCAAGTATGAATTTTCAATCTAGTGCCGTTTATAGAAATTTAATCTCAAAAGCAGATGGTGCAAAATTATTTAGTTATCCTGAAGGTCATTTGACCTTGAAAAAACAATCAATGAGTTCAATTTTAATAGCATATAACCTTCAAAGACAAATAAAGCATAGTGCCAACTAGTGTCTTTAACATTTTGAAATAGTGCAATACCTTTCGGCTTAAAAAGGTAGACAGCAAAAATGAGATGTATGTTAACAAAACGAAATGCTAATACAAAGCCAAACGTTGAACTGAATAAATGAATAAATGAATAAATGAATCAATGAATCAATGTATCAATGAATCAATGTATCAATGTATCAATGAATCAATTTTGCTGTAAACTAAGCCTCAGGAAAGTCATTACTATGGAGACAGCTGTTATTTGCAAAGTTTTGGAAAACTTCCTTGGCTCATTGTAACAGACACACAACAAAATTTGATATTAATACAATGCATCCTACTAGCACAACAAAACGTACACAGATCACCATCGGCGTAGCAAATGAGATAAGAGGAAGTGTTTGCTACAGTCAACGTGCTTAGCCACACACAGCTGATTACTATCGTATATCTAAATGTCACCTCAACATAAGCCATTATCATGTCAGTTGGCGCTATTCGACTATGAAGATGAATCAATATAAAATCAGGGGTTGAAAAATTAAAGCTTCTGACAATCCTATGAGATTTGTCTCCTTCTAAATGTCCTGATTTGCAGTTAAGTAACGTGTAAATCTCCATTGCGAAAAGGAATGTTATGTACATTCAGGACTACTAGATCTAATTCGGAAATAAATCATTCAAAAGACACCTCAAATATGAATGTGGAATTGCTATTAGAATTGAAAAGCGGGGCTAAACACCGCAAATAAAAGGATCCAACGGAAAATAATAAATAATTGATATTTAACGCTGTAGCGACGCATGGGAAACCTGGCGGGTGGGGCAAACACAAAGTATTAGAGTGCATATCTCATTCCAACACCCTAAATAGAGTACCTTAAATAGTGCAATATCTCTTATTCGTCAAGGCTAATATTCGTATTACTACCTGCTTCGCTTACGTTTTCTTTGTGCCGTCATATGACTGACAGGACGTGCCAACAAACATAGATTCTCTTTATCACAATTCAGATTACTATTTGTGGTAGGTCAAACACTATCTATATCGATATATCATCTGGTTCTCCCATCCGATTGGTCGGACAGGCCCAGAACGATCCATTTCAAAATTTGAAGCTCATCCACTGCCAGTGACGGATACACGACTTATATTGACGGCTGCACCTTTGAAAATCACTATGCAACGCGTTTGTGCAGTGACAAACTTGTAAGGATCAAACCATTTTTGGAATTATTGAAGTAGACACATTTGAAATCCACCATTTACTATGGATTCAGCAATAGGTCAAATGATTTTGCATGATTTAACATATCAAAACATGAACAACTCGACGCCAGATCTTGTTGGCACTCAATAATAAAAACTGAAACCTGCTCAGAAAGGTACTCAGTGTAAAAAGAGCAGTAGCTACTGAGGGGCATGGGGTTGCTACATTCCCAATAGTCCCAAAAAGTGAGAAAATCCTGGCGAATTTTCAAAGATAACGCATATTTATATCAAATGTATCGTATTGGAATTGGCATTTTGTCAGGTGGAAAATGTGAACAAATCTCCTACACTTAACTTTCTCTCGGTGTGTATTGAAATTTGATATTTCATATACCTCATATGTCCATATTTAAAATTGGTTGATAAAGTAGAAACTAAATACTACTTAAAACGAATTATCTACAATACAAAGGGAAAAAGTCGAATAACTATAAATAGAATAACATAAACAACTATGATAAGCTAGCGGCAAATCCTGCAGGTACATTCTTTTCCAGACCGGCAGGATTTGCTACTAACTTATCATTATAGTGTATGTTATTCTATATATAGTTATTTGACTTTTTGCTCTTTGTATTGTAAATAATTGGTTTTATATTATTATTATTTCAATAGGTTTAGTTACTATTTTATAAACAAACTTTAAAACTGGATGTATGAAATATATGACATAAAATTTCAATATAAACCGATAAAAATTGAACACAAAATGAGTCAAGAAATTCGGGCAACAGTTCTGCCAACCCCGATAAGCCTCTAAGTGTAAACAACAAGAAGTCCGCTTGAAATTTTCGCAGTATTCCATCAATCAACCATCACTATGAAATCTCCACTCTGGTTCACATAATAAACAATCATTGAAAGCTCAAGGATTCTCTGAGACTTCCCGTAAGTCATCTTGTGGACATACAGCAACACGACACAGCCATCAAGAACTAAACCCAGTGATTTTCTATAGATGGATGGGAAAAGAGCTGAAAGTGCGACGAAAAGGTACATATTAGAATTACACCTGAAGGAATGATTACAAGAAACTTCACTCGGAAAATCTGACGGTCTTTCGGGCAACAAGTGCAACCTCCTGTATCCACCCCTGTATGCACTTGCGATACCAGTCAAAGGCCCACTCTAATAAGAGCTCCAGTTTTATCATATTTCAGGCAGTTAGGAAGGTACATCCACAAGGGTGCCCAAGCGATGGTGCAATATATACTAGATACAAAATACAGGCAAATCGAATGGTTGCCTAGACATTTTACTAAGGACGCACCGCCACTGGTGTACAAAATGCAAACAAACTGTATGTGCATAAATAATTGGCAAACTAAACGTGTACAAAAAGACCGTTATCGTATAGCACATTTAACTACTTAATGGGACTTAAATCATACCTTATTGAGCTACAAATACCCATATTCCAAAAAGAATAGGAAGTTCGGTGTTACTGACAATTATGACTTAGTCTATAAATTCAAAATATCATAAGGAATAGGTATGTTAGGACTGAGCAACAAAACAAAATTGAACAATATCATTACCTATAAAACACGTTACTTTATGAAGTTATATAAATTAAGATGATTTTATAAAACATGTGCTTTCAATCGGAATAAAATCAGCTGATAGAGAGGACAACAGGGAAAATTAAATGCCTTAGATGATTTCAACATAATAATACCCTCTATATTCCCTGTCTCTCATAGGCGAGTTTTCATATTCAGAGTACAGGCCAAAGACGACTATTCTGCGGTAAGGTTTTTGCTTCATTTTACATCTACTGCATGCTAAAGAGTATAGAAATAAGACAATCAGCAGCTGGTGAACTTCACAGAGAATATACTGCAAATAGCTGCCTATAACAGTATATCCGGGATGGCGCCAGGATTTTATATCCGGGGCTCTTAACTTTGTTCAGTGAAGGAGGAGTACACACCACAGTTAGGTTGAACGTGAGGAAAATTCTATTCTTTTAGCATACTGAAAGCTTAAAGAAAGCTTTCAGTATGCTAAAAGAATGTTTCCGCTTTTTCGTGCTATAGTGAAGTTCTGTAGTACCAACAGACTTTTCACGGAAAATTCTTTATTGCTACACTCTGAAATATGTCTAAATAGTTTAGCATCTAGGCGTCAAGCGCGGATCCAAGGGGTGGGGTGTCGGGGGGCAATGGCCGCACAAACGGTAATATTTCGCATCGCAACCTTAATTACTGAAATGACTACAATCAATCGTCATGTCGAAGTCTCATTCAAATAACCAACTTGCTTACAAAAGACGAGCAACAATCATTTTTGTATAACGTAATTATTTTTCATACCACTCACCTATCGAACATTTCTACGTCCCCCCCCCCAAAAAAAAAAAAAACTCTTTCGCTGCATATTGCATTGTGACATGACGTAATAATAGTTCTTCACAGCCTCGCGATGCACAACAAGTTTCAAAATGGTATTGTAGGGACTACTCTGCGAGTGCAAAGGAAAGTCATCTGATATCTGTATGGGACGAAAGTTGCAAGTAATGATATTTTCCACAGCAACTCAGTCTAATACGGCGTAGCAAAGAAATAGGGTTAAAATGGAAGCACACTGTTTCAAATTGTTTAATGTAAACAAGTCCGTTTATTAGACTAAATCAAAATTTGCCATTGCTGATTCTATGTAAAGGAAACTACATTAATGCATAACACATGCCAAATCCTCCATGAGCAATAGAACACTCTGGGACTACACAAAAAGTAATGACCGAGAAATCAAGGTTGTCACAAGTGGTGTTGATTTGCCATACCAGTTTAATGGACTAGATGATAACCAACCGGGGGAAAAAATTGCTAGTCAAATGCATTCTATTATGTCAGCACATATCCCCATAAAGTTGTCAAGTGCAATAACACCTTGGAGGACAAATAAATTGAAAACGGATATTAAACGTAAACACAGGGTATTTGGTACAGTGAATAGACGAGAAATAACGCTGGAAGACTTGGATCTTGTCAAGGCGGTGAGAAATGATACACTTAAAATTATTGCCAATGCTAAGGTAAAGCATTTGATGACCTTGGGCAGGACACTGGCTGATCAAGATCAAGGACCAAAGCGTACTAGACAGTATTCAATAGAATAATGAACAAACAGAAAGTGGTCAATATTTCACCCTTTCTAGAGCATGATATATTCATCACGAATGCGCAAACCAACGCTACAATCCTCAATGATTTCTTTGCGCAATAGTGCTCAACTACTAAAATTGTCAGCACAATTATGCCTTTCTTCCACGATACGACAAAATTTTATGAAATGTTATGGTTGAATGATTTACAGTTCTTTCTTTCAGCAGATCATGTGATTGTAATAAAGCTCATGGCTGAGATGGGATATCAGGTGTTCTTCCTGTTCACAAAAAGTGAAGTAGACACAATAATGAAAATAATAGACCAATATCATTGTTGCCAAATTTAGGCAAAATCTCTGAGGCTATTTCTGATACTATGTACGATCACATTTGTGACAACAACCTCTTAATCCCCAACCAATCTGGTTTTCGACCGGTGACTCGGCTTTGAACCAGCAACTGGCAATACCCCATGATATTTGCTATGTATATGAGAGCACTCCTAGCTTAGAACCTCGTTCTGTTTTTGGACCCCTCAAAAGAATTTGATAGAGTGTGGTACGATGGACTTTTGTAAAAACGGGGAAGTAATGAAATATCTGATAATTTGTTAGATTTGCTACGAAGCTTTCTACTTAGTCGGAAGCAAAGAGATGTTTTGAATGGACAATGCTCCAACTGGGAACTGATCAGCTCAGGCGTTCCGCAAGGGTCTACTACAAGTGTAGCATTAAACTATTTGCTGATAATTAACACATCATTATTTTCAATAGTCCATGATGAGGCTAAAATTGCTTCTGAGTTATCTCAAGATCTTGAACGCTTTAGTCCTGGGCGTGTAAATAGAAGATGCATGTCCGTTGATGTTGCAAGAAGGCTCGAGCAAACACAGCTCTCTGCAGCCCTTGCTATGACTGGTGCGTGGAGAGGCACCATACGCAAAAACTATACACTTAGCTAGGATGGGAAAATTTACATGATAGAAGGTGATTTAGAAGGTTGTGCCATTTCTTCAACTTGCGGATAAGTCACCATCTGGCGTACTTATTTGCTAAAATTCCTGATGTTCGTAAAGTTTCGTATTCTCTTAGACACGCAAATGAATATGACCCAGCCGTCAACAGAAATGTTCGCTTCTCAAACATATATTTCAGCAATGTGCTTGTTGAATGGAATGCGATGGAAAAGATATTCGTGAGTCAAGCATGCAGGGGGAATTCAAGCGCAAATTGCCCGCTAAGATAAAACCTAGAGGCTTGTTCAAACGCTCTCGACTTTTTACTGCACATTGCTCGATTTTGATATTGAGTAAAACCCGAGAGCGTTTGAACATCCAGTCGAAAGTAGTCGAGAGTAGCCGAGAGTAGTCGAGAGTAGTCAAAAGTAGTCCAGAGCAGTCGAGCAAAGTCTGAACATGTTCAAAATTTTCACTCAACTTTTCAACTGTTCTAGGAGTTTTTCAGCGTAGTCGAGAGGGTTTGAACACCTTATCGACAAAATTCAAGCCAACGCATGCGCATTGTATAGCGAACGAATCTTTCCCGCCAAAAGTTAAAAAACGAAGTTGTAACTGCATATACCAGTAGGCGCATTAATTTTTATTTTCAACATCACATTAAATCGACATGGATGAAAATTATTATATTCAATATGACGAAAACTGCAATGAACACGGTGGCATTTTGCAAGGATCAGCCGATGACAGTAATGATAAAACTGATGTTGATCACGTGGTCTTAGGCCTAGATAATCTCAATCATAAATCAAAGTCAGTGCTTCTTGCATTGTTCAACAAAACCAAGTGAAAGAGCGTAAATCGAAAATGTCAGCTGAGTATTCTCATACGCCCTGCAATGTTAAGAGACTGAAAGCACAAAATAAATCAAAAAATGGACTCATGAGGACACATTAAGACTGATAGAGATGTACGAGGAACGAGAATGTTTGTGGGCATTAGTTGGCAGATCATATTACAATAAACACAAAGTACTGAGAAAGTACTGCAAGAGATATCAGAAGTGATGGGTGCAGCCTTTGAAGAAATGAAAGCAAAGATTCTGAATTAGAGAACTCAACTTGCATGTGAAACTGTCGAACTGAGAAAGACCAAACCGGAGCAATCTTCCCATATGCTGTAAAAATCTTAAGTTTACTGGGAGCATCTGCAGTTTTTACAGGTGTCTATGCAAGCAGCAAGAAGTAAGGATTCCATTAACACGGAAAAATCACAAGATTCTCCATTGCCAATTGAAGCAGAATCCGATATAGAAGAAATTAAAACAAACAAACCAAAATCATTACGATGTATAGAGGAAACAAAGCAGCAATTACTGACAACATGCATCTATGTGTTCAAAGAGTCAAACAGAAAGGAACAAAAGGATAATTCATAACACTGTGCCATGTATATTGCAGAAAAGCTATCCAAATCTGATCCAAGAAGCAGGACTATTGCAGAAAAGCGAATTCAGGATGTCATTTGTGAAACTAAAATAAATTCTGACTAATTTCAAAGTCAGATTTTTTCTATGCAAACAACCAAAAACAACAACAAAGGGCCTTTTAAAACAATGCTTAATTAGTAAATTTCATTTCATCTCCGTGATTTGCTGCTATCTTTCTGCTACATGTATGCTTCCTTTGAGTTTATCAATATAAATGCAAATGATAATATAATTAATGCAGTACAGTCTTATAAATTCTTTCCATACTACCTAGAAAGTAAACGGTGCAGTTTTACTTCTATCTGCAGAATATACGATAACCATTATAAAGGATGAGCACTTGATCACATTCAGTAACAGGCTCTGTGGCTCCTTGCAGTAATGCGGTGAGTAAACTGAGTTAGATGCCACTTCTACTTTATTGTCGATAGTTCTCGGTACTGGGAACTCGCAGTCTGCTGTCCGGCTTCAGACAAGCCAGTCGGGCCTCTTACCAATTTGAAGTTTGAGAATAGGTAAAGGTTGTTTCAACCCTAAGACCTCTAATCATTCGATTTACCTAATAAAACTGATCATCACTAACAGTAATTTGCTTTCAATATAAGCCCCATTGCCAAACTATAGCCCCATCGTTGCAAAAGTAATCTTTACATTTTTCTCTCACTTCTCTCGCATGGACTTTTGAATTATATCAATTTGAGGGACCTTTCAATGATAAAAAAGCCCCAATATCTACTTCATTTCCACATGTTCTTGGTATTGTATTCCCTGATTCACTTTCAGTATCAGTGAATCCAGGTGTACACTATATCAGTTTTGACCTACTTTTGCAGAGATCGTTGTGCAGTCATAGGTTGTCATTGCAATATTTACAACAGAATCTGGTGGGAAGCATATTGTGGATTTGAAAAGACGCCAACGATTGGCAATGATGCTAAAGAAATTTTCAGAAAGTCTTCTGGCACAGCAATGTCTATAGCTGTATATTCTTCTGTCATCAGTAAGTCCACTTTGTGGATATGGTTTGATTAAATAGTTCTTCAATGGCAATGCTTCATCAGCAACAGTTACATGAAGAACCTTGTCCTTACCAAAAGGCAGACACTTAGAGTCTGGTACGAGCAGTTTTTTTTCTTCAATGGCTTCTAATAGACGAACTTTGTTCCACACTCCACCATCTGATAGGCGACCATCTGTGCCAATGTCTGCATATAAACATTCATAATTGGGCCCTGCGAAGGCCAGCAAAACAATGGGGAGGGAGTACTTGTAACTGTAGCAGTGTGGTCCAGAATATGCTGGTGGTTGAATAATGATGTGTTTGCCATCAATTGCACCAATACAGTTTGGATACTGCAACTCATCTTCAAATCTTTTGGCTATTTGATTCCACTTTTCAGCACTTGATAAAATTTTCAAGTAGGCTGGAACAACATTGCATATTATGGCCCAACAAACTTCATTCACAAAGTAGGAAATTGCTGCTGTTGATATGCAGAGTTGAAATCGTAGTGACCTGTAGATTCATCCAAGGTTCAGGGAGATGTCATAAAGTATGAAACATACTGGGGCGGAAAGGATTCATCAGAGGTCACCATAACATTTGAGTGCACAATGTTAGCAAGCTATTTGAAACAACAAAAATATGGGCCATAGAATTGTTCGTTTAGAATATTCAAACAAATTCAGTCACTACTGCCAATATCACTGTCACTGCTCTCTTCAGTTTCTACCATAGTGGAATCTTTTGACATTTTCATTGTTGCCTTCTGGAAACATTATGTAATTTTACTTTTTATTGGCTTCTCCATTCTTCCAAACTTTTTCGATTTTTTTTGGCTTCTTTTGAAGCTGCCAGCTGATCTTGAAGATGCTTGCAGAACCTTTCTGCCATCTTGCTGCTACCATCCCTATCTGCAAAAATACCTATCAAGCCCCTAAGTGGAACTTTGGCTTTAGAATCCGTGGCGTTTGGGTTGATGGAAGCTTCTTCGATCAGAAAATCAAACTTTCCTTGAGCATGCTAATCACAGAATAATTTATCACGTGTTACTACACCCAAAACTGACCCACAGCTCTTGTACAGCCTCCTTTCCTTCCTCTTTTCTTGTGCTTCCACAAGGCATTTTCTGGGAAGTTGTGCTCTTATCTTTTGATGACTAACTGAATCTGGCTCTCTAATTTCATAAAACAATTACTTGGTTTCCCAATTATTTTCTTTAAAGAGTGCTCAAGGAATTCTAGTTCATTGGCTTGCCAGAATGAAATTGTGCTATTAGTGCTCAATATTAAACGTCTTCTATTGGTTAGATTTTTTTCTTCCTGCTCAATTTGACAGATTTCTTTTGAAATGATCCCTGGCATCCGCTGCCATGACCAAGCTTTTTGCACTTATTCATAAGCAATTTATTCCTATGCCATCCTGACTCTGTCTGTACTTTACAATGATATTCTCAATTTTTGGAATGGCAGTTTGCCATTGCGCTTTCTCTGAGAGAACAGCTCTTCAAACTATTAATGCTCTTGAGTACAAATGAAGCATTGGACAGCTCTTCACCCGTCACATTGTATCAGACATGTTAGTCAAGGAGTGGGTTCGGGTCAGGGTTAGGGTTAGGATTAGAATTGGGCTAAGAGTATATAACTTGTGGTCAAATTCCGAGCAATGTATTGTTAACATCCAACGAGCTTAACTGATAGGTACATTTCTAGTCTAAGAAATACTGCTGCCTCTGTTGTCACCCTTCAATAAGTGATATACTTTGTAATGTCGTACCCAGATGCGGGTTCTTCTTCTTCTTCTTCTTTAATAGCTTTTCCGTCTTCTTCAAGACATTAGCCTTGCCACTGTTTTCTTCCATTCCTTTCGCTCATAATCGTTTTCAGTTAATTCGTCTACTGTTTTGTTTATTGCCTTCAGATCTTTATTTATTTGTTTTATCCACGTATGTTTTGGTCTTCCTCGGTTACCTTTCGCTTTTTTAAAATGTTCTTTGAAAGCTAGTTTTGCTGGTGTTCCGTCTGGTAGCCTTAGCATGTGCTAAAACCCGGAAAACCAAAAGGACCCTGCGAAAATTTAAGACCTATCATCCTACTATCAGTAATTAGGAAAATCCTAAGCATATGCATGATTAGGAGAACAACTGAAAAACTCGAGACCATCATTCCATTATCTCAAGCTGCCTACCGAAGCGGCCGAAGCACAACTGAACACGTCTTTGCTTTAAAAATGCTAATCGAAAAAGCAATGAACAGTCAAGATTACAACATATTTGTGACCCTGTTTGATATGTCTAAAGCTTTCGACACCATCAGAAGACCTCAACTTATTAAAGATCTAAGTAAAATATTAGATGATGATGAGCTACACATGTTCTACATATTACTGTATAAAATGAATTACACAGTACAAGTTGGGAATGCAAGAGGAGAACCTTTCGAAACCAACATAGGAGCACCACAAGGAGACTGCGCAAGTGCTCCAGAATTCACTTTCACATTAGCAGTCGCACTCATGCTACAAAATCCAGATACAAACACATCATCAAACCTATCCAAAGCACATCACAGCCAAGATAAAGAAAAATTCAGCATTGATCTTCAATATGCAGACGATATTGGAAATGCAACAACTGACAAGCAACACAAAGATTTCATAAAGCAAGAGCTTCCTCTAAAAGTCAAACAAAGAAACCTGAACGTCAATGTTGAAAAAACTGAAGAATTTTGTGTTGGCACAGATGGGAACGAAGAATGGAAAACCATAAAATATCTAGGAAGCATTCTAGACACTGAAAAAGACATAAAAAGAAGGAAAGGACTATCGATTGATGCCTTCAATAAATATGAAAAAATTCTATGTAACAGACAAGCATCCATGAAGCTAAAAGTTAGAACGCTGAACACATTTATATATCCGATGCTGCTTTACAACTGCGAGATCTGGACCTTAACCAAAAAATTGAAAGAAAGTATCGATATCTTCCAAAGAAAACTGCTACGTAGAATGCTAAACATCAAATTAACGGATAAAATAAGAAATGAAGAAATTTATAAAAGATCACATCAAATACCCATCACAACCGAAATAAAGATGCGGGTACACATGATATAATGAATAATGAGTCCAGTTAGCCCTATGATTGGCAACTTGGCTAACTGGACACATTATTCATCATATCATGTTTACCCGCATCTGATTATATATTTCGGTCCACCTGTCAGTCGCTATATGACGTTTCATACTCTGACGAGTGTCAGACGAAAAAACACACACAGAGATATATATATATATATATATATATATATATATATATATATATATATATATATATATATATATATATATATATATATATATATATATATATATATATATATAGCAAGCTACTGAGTTCATATGCAGAGCTGCTTGAAAAAGGCGAAAGCCGAAAGTAACCGAAAGGTGCTAAAATCAGGAGAGTTAAAACAAGCCACTGTGGTCTAGTGGTTAAGACACTTGCCCGGAAAGCAAGAGATCTGTGGTTCGATTCCCGGTGGTGGCAAGTTTTAATTTTCTCCTGATATGTCTAAGAATAATAATGTTCCTGTCTGCACTGAAAAAGGAGAAATCCTGGTTACTAGCAAGCTACTGAGTTCATATATATATATATATATATATATATATATATATATATATATATATATATATATATATATATATATATATATATATATATATATATATATATATATATATATATATATATATATATATATATATATATATATATATATATATATATATATATATATATATATATATATATATATATATATATATATATATATATATATATATATATATAAATATATATATATATATAATATATATATATATATATATATATATATATATATATATATATATATATATATATATATATATATATATATATATATATATATATATATATATATATCTATATAATTTGAACGGAGGAAGAAGGCAGAATAACTCTTTCGAGAAATAGGCATCAGATTTATTTTTATGCGCTTTTTGATATCAGTGCTTACTAGTTTCGGCCTTAGGCCATCATCAGAGCACCTGAATATATTTATGATAAGCAAGTGCTTTTATAGATGTAAAGTTAGTTATACATAATTATGTATCAATATAATAGTATTTTAATGTCAAATTGGTCTTGATTGTCGTTGGTTTGGTTGGTGTTTGTTGTTGTTGTTTTATTTTCTTCGCTTGACGTCAAATGAGTGAGATCGGCTTCATAGCTAGGCCTACTGCAATGCTTTTCTTCTTTTCCAGTGGCTACTGGCTTTGTTTTCACCACTGTCGGGTGCACTTTACCCTGCTCCATTCGCATCTGTTCGATTTCTATTCTATCTAGATGCTTCTGCGTTTCTCAGGTAGTTTGGTGATGTATTTTAGCACTGATATCAAAAAGCGCATAAAAATCAATCTGATGCCTATTTCTCGAAAGAGTTGTTCTGCCTTCTTCCTCCGTTCAAATTATATATATATATATATATATATATATATATATATATATATATATATATATATATATATATATATATATATATATATATATATATATATATATATATATATATATATATATATATATATATATATATATATATATATATATATATATATATATATAGGTGCACATAAGCTAATAGCTATAGGGTAACACAATACCAAATACCACACCAACTGGTTTGTACTCTCTGTCTATCATTCCTATTACAATTCTTATACACGTGCAGTATAGCTATAGAGAACAAACAGCCTAACATAAAATATGATCAGATAAAGCTTCTAGCACAATGTGGAATACATCATACAATAATTCTTCTATATAGAAAACTAGCTGAAAAAACGAACTTACTGCATCTCTAGTTTCAACATCATCTCCATTCTCCAAAGCGTGTATGAGACCATTTAGATCTCCATTTTCCGCAGAGCATAACAGCAATGTCCCTTTCCCATTCATCGCCTATGGTAGGATAATATTCAAATGTATAGGGTAGCCCTTCAGGTTCCTAAGAAATAGACAATAAAACACTGTCTTATAGGACAATGTTCCAACCTTATATAATCCTTTCGACTTCACTCTAACTGAAATACAACTAATTAAATAGTATTAAAAATAATATTTGACTGATTGACATACATGATGCGAAAACTTAGGCCAACTTCATAAACAGAGATAACCAAGAAAGATTTGATGGAGGCAGTTCTTCATGTATGACCCACTAATAACAAGTAATATGCAATGGCAGGTAAAATTTGCTTTTACTTTGCAATGCTTGGTAATCAAGCCATAAAATAAAGAAACAGAAAATAACTAGAAAATTACAATTTCAAGTCTCCAGGATGCTAGCTGAAGAATGGCTTTACGGACGATGAGAGTAGGGAACCTTTTCTATAGTCACCATGACTGTGCTTCTGTGCTTTTATATATAAATATCTATATATGTATATACGTATATACGTATATATATATATATATATGTATATATAAACATAAAATTAGCTACACGAATAAATCTCCTGTAACTGTCACAGATGGAAAAGGCATTTTGTCAGTGACTTCCATCTACGACAGTCACTTACAATAATTAAAGTCCAATTTCCACAAAAACAAACATAAACAAAAAAAAACTTACCTCAACCTGGTGTCTCAAAAATGAGGCTCACACACAGTAACCGCACCGTAAAGGTGCTAGCTTAATAGTAGAGAACTTAATTGGCTGCATTGTGACTTTGGGAAAATTTAAATGATGGAGCTGGGGTTTATAGTCATTAGGATTGGAAATGGAAGCAACACTGATGCAAAAAGTATGGTTATGACTGAAGAAGTATATGATGAAAAGGTAGAACTGTTTTTCAGCAGCAGGGGGAAACTGGCAAAAATTTTTAAAGGCAACTCTGGTCATGGAATTGAAGGAAGAAGCGAGAGCCAGTCTTGCAGGAAGCCATTTTATTACTAATGACCTGGGTCACTAAAGTTTTCATATCGTTAATGCTTTTGGAGCAGAGGTTGTGAGTGTATACAACTAACGTAGAATAAGGAATTTGAAGGCGTTGGTAATCTCTGAAGCGATAGGTTTATTCTTCACAGATTTTGCACTCTGTAACTTCAACAACTAAGGAGACATTTTCTTGTTGGGCCTGTAGGGAGAAGGAATGAATAGATCCATACCAAGTTGGATTCCATTAGTTATGAAAGTGGCAAAAGAGGAAGGTGCATTACAAAAGCTGGAACACAAAGGGTATGAGGAACAAAAACTGTGATTAACGTCCCAGTCAGCTTTATTAAGTCGAAAACATTTTGGGGAGAGAAGGTTCCCTATAGGTGGGAGAGGACGTAAAGTTGTAAGGTGATGCAGAAATGATTGCAGTTACTAATAGGAGCATCTACACTGGGATTGAAATAAATAGCTCTGGCTTTACTGCTTTAAAGATAAAGTATATCTGTGCAGTCTCCTATTCGAGAAGGGATACATGTGTGCTTTGAGTCTTTCACAATGGTAAAGATTTCATCAACACCAACGACAGAGTTATAAGTTTCTCAAGATTAGGCATGCAATCGATGGTGAGTTGAATGCTCAGCCTGGTGAGTTGAACACTAGGACTTGAGAGTAATAGATGAAAAGATTTGAGAATACTGAATCAGAGTGAATAAGGCACACACGTCAGCGCTAAGGAAGAAGGTAGAAAACAGATCATATCTAGGGCATTTTAGATAAGAAAAGAGGGTGGAGTTGTCATTAAGCCAAGTGGTTTGAGTAATGGGCTGTTGAGGAAGAATGCATTTGGATATGGTGATTTAAAATTTGGCGGTATCGAGTTGAGATTAGAGGACTATCCACAGATGTAGCAGAAAAAGAACGAGAAGAGTATGTAGTGTGCTTCACTTGTAGTTGCAGCAGTGTCAACATTTATGTAATTGAGAGACAAAACCTGAGTATAGCGATTGACAATAACAGGGTAATTAAAAATACTAGAGGAAGCGGTTATTAGAGAGCGTATAAGAACTCATTCAACTAGCTCTGTGGTCTCAGAGAGACCTCTGAGCTGCGTTCTTGTAGTGGCTCCAGTGTTGGCCTACGATAGCACACTGTTCGGAATTATACACCAGATGAAAAGACAGCCTCCCAAAGCACTACTTATGGATATGAACCACAATACTATCTGGTGAAAAACCTACAGTGCACCCTTTCTAACGGTACCTTCAGTTACAGCTAGGGACCATACAAGCATACCAGCTTCCCTTAGTAGGGAAGTAGCTTGCAGGGGGTCTGTAGGAAGCTACTACACCCCAAAGTTAAAATTTGATCGATTAATCTAACTATGCGTACTCAATAAATTACTAGTTACTGAAAGGGCGCTTCTAGTAAAGCATACGTACTCGATACTAAATAAGGCGCGGTGCAAACTACATTTGACACAAGAAAGCATGTCCTCTCTGGTTCAATTTGCCCTAGATTGGCCCTTATCATTATATTTTTTAGTAAAATTTTAGTATTGAAGATGCATTCTAAGCCATTCTACCAGGCTAAATTTACAAAATATTCTGATTTGCAAAACACTGATACAAACTTTACTTAAGAAACAAGAGCTTTTAACTTATACATATGAGAGAAATTCCATTGCTTTCTTACACTACGACCCTGCTACCCATCCACGTAAACCTAATCTCAATGCCAACGGCACCCGATTATGACCAAATCTTAATCACTAAATAATTAAATAGACCACATTGACAAAAAATCAACAGGATTATTTCTTTTGTCCTAAGCACGCCATTTACTTCAAGGGCTTTTAAGCAATAATAGATAGTAGGCTACTTAGTAAAATGTGCTCTTAGAGTCTATAACTATGTAAATAAGATGGAATTTAGTTCGAAAGTTCAGGCTTACAAGAAAAGATGTACCTACCACTAGAAAAATTTCAATATAACCGTAAAGGGGCTCATTGAAACAACTTTCCAGACTTAAAATGAGTTTCACAGTTGCACATTAAACAGCATTTAACAGGCTGAACCAATATGACATCCGCTGAAACACCTTCTCTCTGAATGCCACAGTGGTCTTATCGTTAAGGCTATGGCGTGAAAGTATTCCCTGCAGTGCCTGTATGACTTTAAAGTATCTCAAATCTGGGCTTTAGCTTACCTTGCATTCAAAATATTCTTAAAGAAGTATACCTAGATTAAAATTCTTGTCGGAAGATGATAGATTATTGTAAAAGTACATGGGGACAATCTTTATTTTCCAAAAAATTATGGCAATTCGTCAATGGCATTATAGTAGCTCATTGTGAATTGCAAGAACTTCAGAAAAACTTGTTTAATTTACTACACATTAAGAACTAGTCACTTAAGAACATTCATAAAAGCAAAGAAGACATTTCTATGCAAAGTTCAAAAAGATCAGGATTTTAATATTTTCAATAAAGTTAAGAGAATAATCAGCATCGTTTCCAACAAACAAATCAATGGCTTACATTAGAAACGCTTGTTCTGTAAACAAGCTGTATAACATCCTAAAACCGACAAAGAACTCCCTTGCCTCCTTACACTAAAGAAGCTACTTTATGTAGTAGGGTTACTTATACCATCATTGGAATATAGAGCAAAGGAGAGAAGTCTTCTTCTGAGAAAAAAGCTATACTTCGCAAATGCTTATTATTCAATTGCAAACGCAAGTCACAGAATGTTTCAATCCCACCTTTAGGAATTCAGATTTCGCCATTTTTTGAAGGTACATTGAGTCGAATGGCTTAGACAACTTGATAGTATCCAAAGAGAAATTAGTGGACATATACAGATGTTACTTCTTCACAATATCGTGTGTGTGTGTGTCACTGTGTTTTTGTTGTTGTTGTTGTTGTTGTTGTTGTTGTTGCTTACTTTATTTTCAGTAGGCTGTCATATCTAGCATTTTCAGCTAAATTAGGCTTACTGTGCATGCCGCATCCAGGCATAGGACCACTAGTTTATCGTCCCTTCCGACGGACGGCGGAGAGAGTTGATCTGGTCGTATATCTGGAAAGTCACCCATCCAGTTGGCGACCAAAAAACACAGCTAAGCTTAACTTCAGCTAGCTAACGGGAGCTAGCAGAACCGCGTAGCCACTCACCCTACTGTGTGTGCGCGCGTGCGTGGATGCGTGTGTGTGTGTATGTGTGTGTGTGTGTGTGTGTGTGTGTGTGTGTGTGTGTGTGTGTGTGTGTGTGTGTGTGTGTGTGTGTGTGTGTGTGTGTGTGTGTGTGTGTGTGTGTGTAGGTGTGTGTGTATGTGTGTGTGTGTGTGTGTGTGTGTGTGTGTGTGTGTGTGTGTGTGTGTGTGTGTGTGTGTGTGTGTGTGTGTGTGTGTGTGTGTGTGTGTGTGTGTGTGTGTGTGTGTGTGTGTGTGTGCATTACTTCAGTAGTACTCAATGCAACTACAGAAGATTCGCATCGAAATTTATGTAGCTATAAAGACTGAATCGTCATTGACAACGTGGCCGAAAGCACGTATATGCACTACCTGCAAACTGCCTTGCACGTACTCAATATGCCGCATCTACAGAAGAAACTTGGCTCTATCTACACTATCCTGAAAGATAGGGGCATCTCTGAAGATTATGAGAGGTAGCTGTTTTTTTTCTCAGAAGCCCACATCATGTTATAAAATTCACTGATTCTTATGACGATGAATAAATAAAGCCTACAGGATGACGATTCTCAAGCAACAGTCTCGTGCATAAGACTGTCATTTTCTTCAGCATGGATGCTAAAATTATTTGTATAGATAGCTCAGTTACTGTCTTTCCTCGCTGCAGGAACCACAAGATCCTGTATAGATTTTTGTTGCTGCTGTCGCTGTATATAGTTAGAGAAGTGTCCATTGACAATACCCTTTAGCTCACTAAGTGGTGGATGATCGGGCACTACATGTGGTATCAAATTAGCCAACTTATCACCCTTAACAAATCCACACTCTAACAACAAAATCATCCTCTAAAACATCCATTAAAGCAAAAACTCCATTCCTCTAAACAGGACACAGACAAATTAGCACAAAATGGAGCAAACTTAAATCAAGTAGCTGTCCTCACCGTTCTAAAGAACAGAGATTGAGTTGATGGACATTACAAAACACGGGGAAGGCTTTTGTTGAAAAGTAGTTACATACAACGTGTAAATTGACATGAAGCATAAGTCAGGTCTCGGTTTGTTGATATGTCAGGTAATAAGCACAAAGGTACAGGATAAAACAATAGTCACCTCTCCCACTACTGTTTGTCTGATAACAAAAGTTCTTCAGGCACTCGAATAATGTAAAACAACACGACATGAACTGAGTCATTAACAACACTTACCTTCTTTCTAGTCCCATCTGCTTCATCTGTAGCTTGTGTCTCACTTTTTGAAAACACATTTAACTCTAGTAGTATATGCAATCCTACAACAAATGAGAAATGTGAGTGGAGGTGGAAATTGTCTACATTACAATAAAACATCACTAATGTCGCAAATAATATCATCGCACTCAGAATGCAATCTAGAAAACTAATCAACATTAGTATTGGTAAAAGTACAATAAAAATGAATACTATCAAAGCAAGTGCGCTAGCCTTTCAATCACAGAGGGTGAAAATTTATCAAATTAACAGCCTATGACATTGATGAAATTAGTCATGGAAGCCAAATAGAAAAGGTAGGGGGGTACCGAAAGGGAAAACCAACTGAATAATTAGAAAGCCGCAAGTGTAGAGAAAAGAAGAACACAAGGACTGTAAGGGAGAGAGGATAGAGGATACCCATAAACATTTTACTTACTTGACAATTAAATGTTACTCAAACATGAAGCATATTTGGCATATATACTGGAGATATGAAAAGTGCAGAAGCTAAACAAAGGCTTTGTCTATTAAACAACAACTAATCTACAATAAGAGATCAAGAAAGCATGGTTTATTGCAGACAAAACTAATGCTCTTTTCGGACGGTTGGCTGTGATTCCATTACATCAAATTTTAAACGGCGGCACTTGGAATCCCATCACAATTACAACTGCACATAAATTTTACATAAACTACCGTGCAACACTAAAATGTGGCTCCCTTCAATTGACAATGAATGAAAACCTTTACTTTGTTTACAAAGAAAAGACAGATGTGCCTCTCAATGAATTGCAAATACTTTGAACACTTTAATTCATACAGGCTTTGCTGTACTACGCCTGTTTTCGTATAAGAAATTCCGACAGCGGGAGAAGTTTTGTGTTCCTAGCATACTTTTTACTATAGCAGGTGATCACGATTAGCTATCATTCGAACAATGTGAATAGTCTTTCCCACCAAATGAAATAATTCATACACTCCGAACAGCAAACCTTGTTGAGATATAGAGAAAAAATAGATAGATATGACACGTACATTATTGTCATAGTTTAAGCAATTTATGCTTCTGAGTTATAAAAGTGTGAGCTGAACTTGAATACTACCGCAAAAGGTAGTGCAAACAACGAGGGCTCTTTTAAAAATCAATCGTCTCCAAGGAAAGCCATTCATTCTTAAATATAAAAGACTGCCATTCGAGTTGATAGCCCAAAGTAGCCATTGCAAATGAATCTATCCCCAATGCCAATGATAGATTTTCACTGAAATATCTTGGTATACTCTTCTCATTTGCAAAATTGTGCAAGAGCAAATTATGGATGAAGTTGAGAACTACTTACTACGAACAGATCGATTGCCACATCACAGTAACCACAAGTTTGTCATTATCAACAGATACGTAGTAAGCAAAGTGAGATGGGAGTTTACAATATACAGTTTCAGTGAAACCTGGATAAAGCAGAATCTGGACATAGCTATAAATCAGAGATTCCAAGTACTCCGTTAGCTAAAATAAATAACTTTCATTTGAAAGTGCAGAAAAACTGGCATAAATAAGTACGAGCCTATGCCTGTGCCGTCAAGGCACTAACAAAAGCTTGTACAGCGATAAAATGAAAATGTGCAGCAAAGAACAGCTTTTTGTGCAGTGATGGCTTTTTACCTTTTTATTTTAATACTTTACGCTAACTTACTAAGAGTCAAATCCATTTGACCATTCTCTTAATATTGTTGGGTTTGCTCATGATTTGTCTTAAAGCTATATATTTGTACTCTAGGGGCAATTATGGACCCTCGTCGGAACCAGCATACATTTGTGTTGCGCAAGTCTACTTATTGACAACGAAAGTTTTCTTTTCCATGTGATAGCAAAAATTTCCTCTCTGTACACATAAAACTTACCATATCTTCTCAAAACCTCATTTTTATATGAACAAGTCAAATCAGCTGTAAAGATTTTAAATGATAAATTATTCTGTCATCTTGGAAATACAGGTGATTTTGCCCCTGCAATCCTAAAAGATACTTTTTGATATGCCCCACAATAGAGATGACATCTTACCATTTTGGTATTTATTAACAGCATGTTTGATAGCTTGTTTTCTTGTGGTCAGTAATCTGAGGTGATTTTTCAGAAGAGTTTACGTCCTTGAGAATCGAGAGAAAGCAAAATATTAATTCTCCTTTCTTCACCATTCTTGTGTATAGGGTCTTTTTTTGTTAACCAAAAGAAGATACTACTAATGGTCACAACAACGTATTGCCTGTCAGAAGCATATACACATGTCATGACAAAATATATATCTACATAATACCAAATATCAGCCTTTCAGAAACTAAAAAATCGTCCATTTGACCTTACTGAAGCATCAGAACTAAAGGACTCTTTAATTCGACCAACATCTAGCTTCGATCAGATGTTTCAGTTTGATCGGTCGGTTAAGGTGTTTAAAATAAGTAACAAGATATGTCCTAAGAGTCTGCAAGATAAATTTGCTGAAAGATCTACGATAAGCAAGTATAGTACAAGAAACAAGATCCATCTCCAAATCCCAAGGCTAAATTTAGATTTCAGTAGAAAACATTTTAACTACACTGCTCAAAAACCTAGAATTCTATCCCAACACACATAAGAGAGTCTAATAAACTAACTCGATTTACGAATGGGCTAAAAAATCATTTTCTAAGCAGAAGACAAAAACTATAAGAAAACTATTTTGCGCACGAATCCATGGGAGACCAGTACTGGTTTTTATATCTATCTAACTGATTCAATATATTTATAATTAAAACATTTATTTGCAATTAGGACTTTTGTATTTTTACTGAATAGATGTCGCGAATGAATAATATTTTTGAAACTTCATGATAATAATTTTTTTAAACATTGTTCATTTTGATACTAATAACTAATCTACAATAATACACCTCACTAAAACTAGGCAGTGTAGTATTGGCTACTTCACATTGGATTAGAAACAAAAAAAAAAGCAATTAACTAAAAATTATGAATGATATAAATTTAGTTAAAATGTTCACTCAGAAGTCCATCAAATCTGGGTCAGTCCAATCTTTGTTTCGGCGGCAAAATATATAATAGGTGGACCGAATAGCAATGGCCATGACTTTTGATTTTGATGTATTTCTGGTAAATCTAGTAATATAGTAATATTAATAATAATAATAATAAAATAATACAAAATAACAATAATAACATAGTTGGAAGTGCACAGTTGTCGGTCATCCTTAAAACAGCTCATATATTGCGGAAAGTTCTATCTTTCTAAGCTGCGGGAAGTAGCTGAGACAAGACAAAGAGAACCTAGAAGAACACCAAAGGACTGAAGATAATGACATAATAACAACAATAATAGTCACGTGAGAGATATGCAAACGCATCGAAGAAAATCATTCAAGCAGCAAAAGGACAAAAAGCTGTTTCGCACGAGAAACTAGTAAGAAAACTGTTCAGAAGAACAGCGCTATGGATTTTGGGACTTAACATATTTCGAATTAGCAAGCTTCAATGCTTCACTTTATTATTTGCAGCATTTTGAATCAAGCACTAAGAAGATCAAAGTCGTCGATGCAATATGCTATCTGATTTCTAGTTCAGTGACAGGAAAGGTGAACATGGCTATTTACTGAATACCTCAATCTGTTCGCAGAGAGTTTTAATGATTGAGATCCATTACAATAAAATACCTAAATCTGCATTGAACTTTCAGTTAATCACTATTCATACACGCAATTTAAAATCAGTCACAGCAAATCTTTTTACTAAAGGAAATGAAATACCCCTAGAAAAATTATCATAGTGCTACGAAAGATAGGCTTGGAAAGACAATAGTCAAAGGTTCAGAGATGAAGAGTTAAGAAGCCATTCTTTGGTACCTTAATCGAAGCATGAAGAAAAACACGAGGTGCAGACAAGGGACTTTACTTCCTGTCAAACTAAACACCGAAACCAATCGAAGATTAGGCCTTTTACCACAGCCCATTCTACTCCAATACCTACGATGTAAAATGTTTTTAAAATGGATGAAAAATCATTGAATTAATGTCTGGTGTTGTCAGTCCTCTCATGAGACTATCGACAGCATGATCGTGTAACAAATTACATGAAAGATCACAAAACGTCCTCACAATAAAAGCTCATTCTTGAATTCCATAGCACCATAACTTTAGCACACTGTAGTAGGACTGTAGCTATCAAACGTCAATCACTTCAAAACTAATACAGGAATACTTCTCGAACACGGCTGATATATGTGATGGTCTGACAGAATGTACGAATTAGAAGCTATTTACAGGGTAACAAACTAAGTATTAATTTACTTAAAGAAGGGATAAATTTTAATAGATATCACTATCACACATATAACTTTATGTTGCTTTTGATGACCTCCTTTCACACATGCATTTTCCCTATATACTGATCAACACATCCCTTGATTACAAATCCACAGTTTCGATTTGCAACCCCACAAAATATGCCAGATGCACACATACTTTATCCCCATGCTCACATGTAGAGAAAGCTGTTCGATGATTCACATAGAACTTAGCAAACTTACACAATACTGTTAAATAGATAGAAGAAAATTAAATAATAAAATTGTTAAATAGCGTGTCTCACAAGCCTCACGCACGAAGCAGCTCGTTCCTATTCTCTACGCACAATGGCACCGTGCGCCCTTATACAAACCGCATCGAGCAGTACCTTAAGCCATATCATTTGAAACGTTTGCAGACGGCAACACTGCAACAGGCCATGTTAAGGATATCGGTTATCTGTGCAATGAATACTTTATTATCAAATATTCTCAAACAAACCGAGACCTAATCACGAGGGTCCTAAAAATTACATTATTTGGAATTATTGAACACGAAATATCTAACATGGTATAAGCACGATGAACCTCCTTTCTCTCCAATATTCAAGAACATACTTTCGCAATCCCCACTATACATAGTCAAAGAAAGAGAAATTCAAAAATACCCTTTCTTATGTCGTAACAGTAATCGCCCTACAAGTAAGTTTATCCCGGAGAAATCAGTTAGCAGTTTTAGTTTTCTAGGCGTTTTGTTGGGCTGTGAGGATTGTGGCAAGCAGAATATAGGTTGTAGTTTTACGTCATTTAGGGTTAGATTTAACAATTAAGGATCACCTAACAGGAGGTATTCTAAGGTAGAGGTAGTCACACAAGCAGATCTATTAGACATTTTACTGACGCAAACCACAACGGTTCTATGGAGGGCATTGGTTTTCAGATCACAGAGTGGGTATTGGTTGAGTCTAGACATAGGGAAGGGTTTTGGCAGTTCAAGCTTTACAGTTTTCCACCAGACGGACTAAACGTCAGACTTGTAGACTCTTAACTTCTCTTTTAGAAGGTCCAGCTTCTTAGCATCATCTGCCTATTCTTTTCACTCTCAAAGTACTTTCATATCTATTCCTTTGCCTAACATTCAATTTAAACTTCTTAAATGCCCTTTGTCTACACTTTCTCATTCTATTGATTCTTTCTTCACAGCTTTGGTACTCTCCCATACATGCCCTTTAATATAACAACAATTGTTAATAAGCAGGCTCCCTTGGGCAACACTTAATACCAACCCATAGCTATGTAGGAAATTTAAGTGGGCACTTTATCATTGAAAGGTTAGTAATTACGAAAATAACAACTCGAAACTATACAACACAAGAAAGTATATTTTTTAACTTCTCTATGCCCTACTTATATAGTGAGTTAGTGCGGCTTTGACTTAATATATAAATATATATATAAATATGTATAAATATATATATATATATATATATATATATATATATATATATATATATATATTTATATATATATATATATATATTTATATATATATATATATATATATATACATATAAATATATATATATATTATATATATTATATATAAATATATATATATATATATGTATATAAATAGATATAAATATAATAAATATAAATATAAATATACACACACATGTAAATTTATATATATATATATATATATATAAAATTTACATGTGTGTGTATATTTATGTTTATATTTATATTCATATTTATATTTATTATATTTATATCTATATTTATATCTATTTATATACATAGAAAGAATAGAAAGAAATAGGATTTATGACATTTCGTGAAGGGAAACTATAAGAAAATCAGTGACCCAGGGGTGACACTATCGACCCTCGACTATTACAATTAGTAATCTACCACTGAGCCATCGGGTTACGCTTTGAAGTAGTTGCCCAAAAATATGGAATTTAGTCATTTGCTTGCACTGCCCCTCTCTTTGCAACTATCCACAGGAGAACCATTGCAGCTCAAATGCAATGTAAATTATACACGATGTTGAGATAATACTGTCCACAATGGAATTGTGTGGCAATACAGCCCAGTCGACTGTTTGGAAGTGGTGAGTAGGAAGGTAGGGAGAATACGTTTCTCTTATGCGCGCTCACCAAAGCGAATAGATACACGTAAACACTCAAACACGCACACACAAAAAAAACACACACAACTGACTTTGGGAAGCTCTAAATGTTTTCTATATAACACTTAATCATGTACCAGCTTTCGAGAAACACTGTTTTAAAAACATAAAGACATCTTTAATTAGTCCTCAATAAGTCCACATGTAATAAAATCATACATAGATATCTTCGGGTGGGCAGCTTAACTTATGATTGTCTACTCATTAAATATTTCATTGAAGTGATAAACCAAACGCACAATTAATGAGTAAGTAATATAACATGTTCCTGCAGACAAGTATAATATCTACGAAAATTAATTGAATGTTGATTCCTAAACTTAAACAGAGCGATATCAATGTATATTTGAGCATATTCTCTAAATTTCACTATTTCGCAGTGGTTTCTTATGATTTCAAAGCAGAACAATCAATTGACAAATGAAAAGCCGTATAACTGGAGATACAAATCACTTCTTAACTATCCTAAGAGCAATGCAAATCTTTCCATGTACAAATTGTTTTCACTGATCACCTCCATAGTCCAAATACCGAGAGCAGGTTAATATTGTTCTTACTCCGTGCGTTCAGAACGCTCTGAACAAAGCAGTATTAAAAAGGCCGCCGATTTACAGAGACATTTCGTGATTTAAATTACGAGTGTTCTTGAGATGTTTGAATACTCTCCTGAATTTAGCCTATGCGCAGTCCTACCTAACAGTTCTTGCAAACAAACATAGTAAACTCACCGTTACCAAAGGGTATCTTCTAGCACAAGTGCACTGCGTACTACTCCTCAAGTTTCAAGAAGACTTGCTATCAAAGTATAGGAAAAGGACCATTGACCGTTGCATAGAAAACAGTGGAAAGCATTCAAAGAAATCATAGATTCACGAATTATGCATGGGAGCACCTGTCAAGCAAGCCTCACCTTAACGACTCGTACATATTTAATGTTATCAACAGAATCGCTGGATTAATCCTAGCTACAAATTCAAGATTTGTTGAAAGGATTTATTACGCTAAGCAGGTGAATCTCATGAGACTAGAAAGAGAATAAAGTTCCTGCTAGTGAGTTCGAACGAAGTATAACACTACTTCCAATCACTATAATTTACAACTTCCTTTTAGTTAAGCTGTAGTATGGAAAGACACCAATGTGATACAGTATTCACACACACACACACACACACACACACACACACACACACACACACACACACACACACACACACACACACACACACACACACACACACACACACACACACACACACACACACACACACACACACACACACACACACACACACACACACACACACACACACACACACACACACACACACACACACACACACACACACACACACACACACACACACACACACACACACACACACACACACATATACACATACACACAAATACATACACATACACACAAATACATACACATACACACAAATACATACACATATAGGTAAATATACACAAAATGCTACGGTCATTTCTTTGTAAAAGCAACCTGCATATAACGGACATCTCTCCGCAACGGACAACGGACAGCCCTGGAAAGACGTTTCCATAAAATAAAACCTCTTTATAGCAGGTAATGGCTGTTTCATTTCAAACAACATGGTCAAAACTGACAAAAATTGCATTAAAGTTGATTTTCTAAGGGAAAAGTTACCCATTGATGGACACTAGGGGACCGGTGACGGTGGTCATACACAAAAAAATTTCAAAAAACTATGGAATTGTCAGGGCTTGATCATTAAACGCGTTCTTCGCCGCCCCCCCCCACCTAAATTGCAAAATGTCCGCCACTGTTTTTATCCTTATTCGGTTTCAAGTTTGGCAGAACATGATTTTGGTTAATTCTCTTCGTATTACGTTTTAACCACTTAGCTGATATCTTATCTCCATAAAATTTTCTGTTGCACTGACCTACAACTCTCAGCCCCACATTTAGTTTAGTATTTTTCCAATCACTTCAACCATTGCCTTATTGGTGCTCACTTGTAATATGTTCACTACCAGTAAGAAGTTGCAAAAACTACACTTCAATAATAGCGCTCCGGGCTACAAACTTTCTTTGCTTTCTCAGCGTGACTTTTCTTCCAGCAATACGCGTTTCTTCACTTATTCTCTGAGTACAGTATAAAAACGATGTCATCTCCATACAGCGGAGACCTCTCTACAACAAACAATAACACTGGTTCCACTTGTGTCTATTATAGCGTAATGATAGAGACAATCATGTATCAGTCCATGATTGTCCATATTCTAACTTATGGATCATTGCCACTCTATGGCTCAACTCCACCCCATATCAAGCGTAAAATCGACAAAATGGAGGCTAGAGCCCAATTGATAATTGGTAATACCGAAACAATACGTAAAGCAGACGCCATTTAAAAGAAGCAACTATGGACTTTTGCTCACAAGTGTCTCCAGGAGGACGATATTTTTAGCGAATTTAAAGAGTACTTCAAGATATGAAAAACTACTGCAAATACAAGATGCAATGGAACAAAACTAGAACTTCCTAAAAACAGAAACTGGAAGCAATGCGAAAATCTACTTTCTACCGAGGTGCCATCATTTGTAACGGACTCCTGAAAGCATGAGGAAATAAACTGATTTAGAGCTTTTAAAAACCAATTAAATTAGTCTATTAACATTTAAATTTATGAATTTATCCAGGACATACATATTTATTTTCCTTTTTGTTTCTATTTTAACAGGAATTCTGTGATACCAGTATATATTCGTACCTAGATTACGTATGATATGACTGTAGAAAAATCCTTCTCAACATACAAACAATTGGCTCAGATCAGACATCAAAGGTGAAACAGAGGGATTATTGGCAGCAGTGCAAGACCAAGCTCTATACACGCGAAATTATCAGAAAAATATAGTTGGCAATGAAATTGATAGTAGATGTAGAATATGCTACAAGCAGTCCGAAACAATTGATCATATAATCTCAGGGTGTGAAGTATTAGCAAAGGTAGAATATATGAAAGACACAATAACGCGACAGCATTTGTACACTGGAATATTGGTAATGATCTAGGAATCAAGACAGGAGACAATTGGTATGAGCACCAACCAGACACTGTAACTAATACTGACACACATACAGTGCTGTGGGACATGGCAGTGCAAACTGAAAGTGCAAACAGGTCTGATATAATAATTTAAGATAAAGTAAATTCAACTTGCAAGCTGAAAGAAATGACTGTACCATGTGATAAGAATGTATCAAGCAAAGAAATAGAGAAGAAAAGCAAATATAAGGATCTTGAAATTGAAATACAACGGATGTGGAAAATGAAAACGGAAGTAATACCCATTGTGATAGGAGCGCTTGGTACCATCAAAATAGGAATGGTCAACAAAATCAGAAACGTCTCAGAAAATATAAATATTCAGTCTCTTCAAAAGACGTGCTTATTAAGGACTGCAAGGATCCTTCCTAAAGTATTTAGTATCTGAACTTAGGGACATGAAATGTCTTAGATGTATTGATTACACCCGGCCAATGAAGAAGCAACCAGTACAAACTGTGACATTTAGGGAAGAACATGATAATAATAAAATTAAATGGGAAGGTAAATCGAGTTAATGAGTTCAGCATCATCCTTGAAAATGTGAAGAAGGAAATTTCAAACAGAAAAGGATGGACAGCACCTGGAATAGATGGAATACAGAACTATTGGTGGAAAAAGCTAGAATCAGCCCAAGGAGCGTTAACAAGAGCATTCATAAAAATCAAGGAAGATAACACGGACATACCAACTTGGTGGCCATCTGGAAGAACCGTACTTCTTCCAAAAACCAAAAAAGTGGAGGACGAGAAGAATTACCGCCCTATAACGTATTTGAATAATTCATATAAGATCATGACTGGGGTGGTAGCAAAGTACACGAGGGACCATACAATGGAGAATAAGATTTGGGATGAAGGTCAATTAGGAGCAGTGGAAGGTGTATTGGGTACGGTGGAACAACTGATTATCGATAGATGCATCATGGATGAGGTGAAACAGCACCACCGAAATCTTGCCGTCGAGTTCTATGATTATAAGAAGGCGTATGATAAAGTACACCATGATTGGATGCTGAGAGCATACCAATGGATAGGTATCCCTGCTGATGTGATTCGACTGATATCAAAGCTTATGGATTTGTGGAAGACTAGGCTGGAGGTCTAGAGCAAAGGTGAGAGAAAGACAAGCAGATGGATAAATATATTTTGTGGATTTCTTCAAGGAGGTAGCTACTCACCAGTTGGCTTTTGCATCTCCGAGATTCCAGTATGTCGATTACTACAGCAGAGCAGGGGATACAGAATGGGCCCACCAGGACACTGAGATGTCATATCCGAACTCATAGCTTGCTTGTAGATGATTTGAAGGTGTACCAAGAAAGTCATGAACTGCTAAGAGTTGTCAATAAGGCAATCGTGGAGTATCGAAATGTGCTGAAATTGTATTTGAGAGTGGGAAGATGGTCAGAGGAGAAGGATTGGAAGTTTTGGAAGAGAGAATGAGAACAATGGATTCAGACAAAAATGAAATTTATAGGTTTTTGGGGGTAGAACAAGCTGATGGAATCAAAACCAAGAAAGTATTTGAACGAGTGAAAGATGAAGTGGATAGAAGATTTAAGATGCTGACCAACACCGAATTGAATGATGTAAATTAGGCACGTGCAATTAACACAAAGTGATACCAGTAGCAGCTTATCCAATGAACGTTTGAAAATTTACTGGCGGAGAACTGAAGGAGCCTGACCAAGTAATCAAACGTGAACTGAGGTCAAGAAACATGCTAGGAAAACAAACAAGTGATGAAAGATTATAACTTAGAAGAGAAGATGGCGGAAGAGGAATAAAATTGGTGAGGGACAGATATAAAGAGACAAGGATGAGAGTTGCTTGCTACATGGCCTGCTCAGAAACAGATGGATCAGTGCTGCCTGGAAGAGAGAGACCATAAAAGAGGAGAATTCCATAATACAGGAGGCAATACAGACAATGAAGGATGTTCGAGTAGAGATTGAATTTGAGGAAGGTAATGTTCGTATCGATGGACAGCTGATCAACCAAGGATGGAAATTAACATGGAAGAAATTGAAAGAGAAGCTGAAAAGGGGAGTGACAAACCAAAGAATAGAACACTATGGAATCAAGGATCAACAGAGTCAATTGTATAGATCGCAGGAGAAGGAGTGCCATGTGTGGTTGACCCAGAATATCAACCCAGGGAAAACAGCAGCATTGATGATAATCTTAGAGCAAATGGTGGAAACAAGAGCTTGGAAAAAAGTAAGAGGGCTGATAGATGAAAATAGTTGCAGAGTATGCAACCAATATCCTGAAACAGTAGAGAACCTTGCAGCTGGATGCGCAAAGTTGGCAAATACCGAATATCTGACCAGGCACAACCGTGCTCTTATGATCCTTGCAGTAGAGTGGGCAAAACAACAGGAATTAGTTGGTCAAGAAGCAGTCTGGTACGATCAGCGATGCCGTAGAATGACAGTATTGGAGAACAATATAGCCTAGCTTGTGTGGGATTTTGAGTTCCATTTGCGAAAAACAACAACGGTCAGAAGACCAGACCTACTTTTAGGGTTGAAGAGAGACAAGAAGATTTTGATATGTGATATGGCGTACCACCAACAGCATAACATTGGGGCAAAGAGAACAGAGAAGATGAAAAAGTACATACAACTCGCTTTCGGAACAAGAGAAAAACGCCCAAGTTATGAAATCTATGTGGTCCCCGTCGTAGTCGGAGCATTGGGTGGTGGTATTAAGGAGTTGAAGGTCGATTTGAGAAAGATTTTCGCAGATACTGAACTCGTAGACAAAGTCGCTGCAATGATGCAGAAGACAGTATTGATGGATAGTGAAAGTATCATTCAAAGAGTTATATCTGGACTTATTTAAGGAGACGATATTGATTAGGAGGATGTTGTTGTTAATGGTTCTTTTTTCACCAGCCTGTGATTGTTTGAACTATAGCCCTCTGTTTGGTACTGTTAACTAGCAAATATGCTGGTAGTTAGTTATTGTTTTGGCTAGCTACTTATATTTAGCTTTATTCTATGACATAATGATAATAACAATAATAATAACGAGTGTGTGACCAAGCAAGGGCAATTACAAAAAACGGCTGGCTTACGGAATTAGAGTTATAAATCATACAAAGAAGGATTAACGGTAATGTAAACTATAAAGAGGAAGAGAACAATATCACATCGTAATACACCCTAAGTTTGGATGATGTAACTGAAACTGGAGAATCTAACAATAGAACTGAATTAAACATTTCTGTTGAGGAAGCGGCAGATGAAGAAATAGATATTGTGAATGAACTTAATGAAATATGCAACTTGAAAGAGAACTGTGAAGGAGTAATGTTTAAAAAAAGTTGAATATAAGAAGCTAAATATGGCTGTAAGAGAAGTAAAAAAACATTTTCCCTACTTTCAAGCATCAAATATCTCTGAAAATAACAATCTCATTATTGCTGTTTCTGTTTGGATTACAAGATGGCAGGGGTTGAAGCGGCAGAGACAGACTGGGACAGCCCACCCTGAACCATGGTGGAAACGTAGAATAGAAAGAGACATCAAAAACCTACAAAAGAGTATTAATCTGATGACGAGGAATAAAAACGGATAAGTGAAGTCAAGATAGAAAACTGAGAAACTATGAAAAATTCAGCATCCGTCGGAAAGGAAGTGGAACTGTATTAGAAGAACTGAAACAGAGAGTCCTTGGAAAAAAATCCAAAATTGACCGATATACCGAAAGACTTCAGCAATTCAGACAAAACCGACTGTTCAACTACGACCAGAAAAGATTGTATTAAGAACTTAATGGGAACAGCCGGGTAGCAAATGAAATTCCAAATGCGGAGGAATGTAGAGTGTTTTGGAATGAAATATGGGGAGAGAGTAAAGAACACAATTACAATGCTGAATGGCTCAAGACACTGAAGGACAACAGTAGATATCGGAAACAGGAAGGCTTGGTCATAACTGAGGAAAATATCTTAAAGCAAAGTAGAAAGGTACCAAATTGGAAAGCACCCGGAAGAGATGGAGTTCAGGGTTTCTGGGTAAAGAAGTTGACAAGTCTGCATGGAAGAATTGCGCATCAATTGAATGAGATTTTAAGTGGAAATGAACAACTTTCCCAGTGGTTAACTTTTGGAAGAACTGTTTTGTGCCAGAAAGATGTAACCAAAGGTAACGCTATAGACAACTACCGAACAATTTCTTGTTTACCGATAATGTGGAAGCTCTTTACAGGTATTATGTCTGATCATCTCTATGATTGCTTAGAGAAAGAAAAATTATTGCCTGAAGAGCGGAAAGGCAGTAGAAGAAAAACCAGAGGGACTAAGGATCAGCTGTTAATAGACAAGGCAGTACTCAATGATTGCAAAAGGAGGCACACCAACCTTGCTATGGCATGGATCGATTATCGAAAGCCTATGATATGATTCCACATAGTTGGATTAGAGAATGCCTAGAGTTGTTTGGAGTTGCTGATAATATTAAGAGGATTTTGAGTAGCAGCATGAAGAACTGGAAATTTGAGTTAACATCATCGGGAGTTTCTTTAGTTGAAGTTAACATTAGAAGAGGAATCTTCCAAGGGGATAGTTTATCACCACTTCTGTTTGTTATTTGCATGATACCTCTCACTATGGTTTTGAGGAAAGTTAATTTTCATTATGAGTTGGGTGATAAGGTTACCAAGTTAAATCATTTGTTATTCATGGATGATTTAAAGCTATTTGCAAAGTCTCATGACCAAATTGATTCTCTTGTAACGAAAATGCAAATGTTTAGTAAGGATATAGGGATGGAGTGTGGAATTAACAAGTGTGGAGCAGTCATTTTACAACGAGGAAAAATTGTTAGAAGCACACGTGTATTGCTGCCAGATGGGAAATTAATGAAAACTATTGATGATGAAGGCTATAAGTACCTTGGGATATTGGAAAGTGATAAGATTAAAGAAAATGAAATGAAACTTCAATTTGTAAAAGAGTACAAACGTAGAGTAAGGTTAATACTGAAGTCTAAACTGAATGATAAAAACAAGATCAAAGCAATAAACACTTGGGCTGTTGCAGTTTTAAGGTATGGAGCTGGTATTTTAAATTTGAATGTAGAAGAATTAAAGGAATTAGATAGAAAGACAAGAAAATTACTTACTATGCATAAGGGCTTACATCCAAAAAGTGATGTAGATAGATTCTATCTTAGCAGAAAGGACGGAGGAAAAGGATTGATGAGCTGTGAACATGTTAGCAGAAGTGAAGAGAACAATCTGGGATGGTACCTCATTCCAAGGAGGGACTGTAGCAAGGTGTCAAACATGTCGGTATTTTGGAATTTGAAAAAAGCTGTAGCAAAGATGACTTTAAAAATGCGATGAGAGAAAAAAGAATAGAGGCCTGGATAGGGAAACAAATGTACAGTCAGTTTGTCAGTGATGTGCCTGTAACAACGGATAATGAAAAAACCTGGAGTTGGATGAGAAAGTCAGATCTGAAAATAACGATGGAAGAGTCGATTTGCGCTACGCAAGAGCAAGCTATCAGAACGAACTATGTAAAGTACAACATAGATAAGACAGCTGATTCCCCTACATGTACATTGTGTAAAGAAAGAGGAGAAACTGTGAGTCATATAGTTAGCGAGTACAAGAAGCTGGCGCAGATGGATTATAAGAGGAGACACGATAATGTCGCAAAGATGATTCATTGGAGACTTTGTGAAAAGTTTATTCTTGAAAAGTCTGATCAATGGTACTAGCACAGCCCAGAAACAGTCTCGGAAAATACTACACATAAGCTTCTTTGGGGTATGAATATTCAATGTGATCACACCATCGAGCAAGAAGATCCAATATTGTCATTATTGATAAGGTTGAGAAGTCTGCAATAATTGTTGATGCTGCCATCCCTGGAGACAAGAGAATATATGATAAAGAGAAAGAAAAAATTGAGAAATATTAGGATATCAAATGGTAAATTCAAAGGCTTTGGAGTATTCAGGATATATCTGAAAATATATCTTTTATGTCAGCATTTCTGAAAAATAAAATATGTCTATTTTTATGTGACTATGTCTTTTATGTCTTTCATGTGCTTGGTGTGTTGCCTGTGTATGCCGACAAGTCAAATGCACACCTGAAAGTCCACACCAGAGACCAAGTTCACACTTGCACACCTGACATCTAACCCCTGAACACTAGAGATCTCATGAAAAAAGCCCAAACTCTGCAGTCTAGTTGCTGTTGAGAAACTATGGTAAAATTAAGTGTATGAACACTTACAAGTCATATGTTATGACATCTCTGGGGAGCCCTTCAACAGCTGACTAACAGTCTGAGAGAAACCTCTTTCTACAGAGCCATCAATGATGATACCACTGTATATTGTACTGGAAATGACCTTTAGAGTGCTAGACATATTAAACATTTTGCTTGAGATGCATAGTTGCTGCATACAGAACAAGCTGAGAGTGCATCAAAGGAAATGTGAGGCTATGTTCATACTGATACTCCCCCCTTCATTGGACCAGTGAGACCCATAATATACAGAGAAGATCAGATAAAGATTGCTCAGCAATCAACTCATCTTGGATTATGAATGGATAATAATTTAGATTGGAAACCTCAGGCATAATATACATGAAAATTCTTTCAAATAAATTGGGCACATTGAGAAGAATGAAATGGCTACCATCAAAGATCATACAGGAAATCTACTTTACAACAATAATTGCCAAGGAAATCAGATCGGATTTAAATGTTATATATGTGATCACCTGTGAAGGTACATCACAGCCGCAGAAAAATCAATTACAATCTAAGTGATGTTACAACATGTCTTGAGTGTGGAAAAGTATGTAAAAGTGCAGCAGGGTTAAAACGTCAAGTAAAAATTCAAAGCAAAAATGTTGTTCACATCTATAGAACCTGTGCCAAGGAATGCAAGTCTCTAGCTGAACTAAAAAGCCACATCAGGGCTGCTCATCAATAAACTTTTTTTCTTTTTTCCAGTAGTGACAATACTCAAATATAAGTTGCAGCCATCATGTATGCATGTCTGTATGTATGTATGTAATCTAAATTTTCCCAAGTGGAAAACAAAAGCTCTACTGGTGTGAGTTTTAGATCTAATTATTTATATATACAGTATATAATGTGAGAATACCCACTTATGGGTATTGTGTGCATAATTTGTTAGCAGTTAGCAAATATTTCGTAAAATCTACACACAAGCATGCACACATTAACATTATGCATGAACTTTATGGGAAATCTATATCTAAACTTTATGGGATATCTGAAATGATATCTACTGATCAAGCAGAGATCTCCCTCACCACTTTGCTGTCAATGATTTTGACAAAGAGTACTAGACTCAAATGCACTACACAATTTACTTCTATCTAGGAGTACTTATCTAAACACAGCTGAAAATAGAATGATATAGAAGTGAAAATCTCCTTCAACAAAAGCAACCAAATGTCTTAAAAGCATGCTTGGAGGGCAACAGTGCAGAGATCCTTCCCTTTTCCAATGGTTCTTTTAATCTGGATAGCTTGGTTCCTAATAAATAATATAATTTTTGGTGTAATTCTTTTAGATGAATTTCTTTGATATGACCAAGCATCCTTTCTTGTTTTGGGTGGGAATGCAGAATGTAATATCATTTGTGTGTCTTTTTTACTATTTTAATGAAGATAAAAAAGCAGATTTAATATAATACACAGGTGGGATGATTATGAGGTAAGGCAAGCTATGCATAAAAACAGTGTCAATTTCTAATAAATCAAAATGCTTAATCAATTCAAAATTACAAATTGCAGATAACTAGAAATACTTCTGTTCTCTAAAGATGACCTAAAGCCATCCAAAGAGTGACTGTCTCTGATATTAGGGAGAAGATTGTACTAAATTTTAATGGCTAATGAAATAAATGAAAATTTATATCAGGTTTTTCTGCAAGAGGGAAGGATGAACAATGCTTGAGTTCTAAGAGAATGATGTTGATAGTGCTGAAATCAACTTTGCGGCGTTGCAATTAGGCGTTTTTGGAAGTGATGATGTACAAGATCTTCTACATCATCACTGCCTTAGCTATGCTCTCCATTCAACAATTGGCTGCCACCATACTTCTCTAATCATTGCTGTTGGACTTGCATAGTAGCTATAATTTCAAATACAAATCTAGAAGCCCTCCTTTGCAATATCGCAACTTTATTGATATTGTGCTCGCTGGAGGAGTCCCATACTGTAGAACAGGAGAATATTCTACAAGTGGCCTTACATCTTGCATTCTAAATGGTGTACGTTTTCATTGTTTTATGAACTATACATATGTCGATAAAACAGTGCCTCAGAGTCTACTAATAACTGAAGGTTGCTTGGTTTACGCAAATTAAATATGATGACCTCATAGGGCATCAGGGCGAAGTTAGCTTCCGAATTTTGGTATCGTAGTTCCCATCATGCATAAAATAGTGACTTTAGTAGCATTCTTACCTTTATAAGCTGCTAGCTGTTCACTCAAAGACTCGTTGGTTCGATCAATTACTAGATTTTAGCAACAGGTGTCAAGCAAAACAGCGGTACAGTAAGATCGCGAATTCAAATTTTGCTTCGGTCTTATTCATCCATAAGAGGCAAGTACCACATCGAGACAGGACGAATAAACATACAGAAAAGACTGGACCGAGCTTCACTACATACCATTGGTAAAAAACGTTGACTGGTACATACTCATATATCATGCATCATATACAATGCATCGTCCAACCATCGGCATAAGGGCAATGCGCTGTCTGCAATCAAAGTTTTATTTCTTCGCACCAAGTTCTGAAAATATGAGTAAATATTGACCACTTAAAGCTAAATTAATCTTATGTGGAATCCAGATGCTTATCCAGGAAAGTAGAACTGGGGTGTCTTGCGACGTAGTCCAGGACACTTTTGTGGATCACACCCTTTAGAATTCGCAAATACAAGAAAAAACCTTTTTTAAACATTTTCCTCAAATATTCCGCAACATAGGAAGTGCTGAAACGACCCGAATGATTTATGAAAGTTGGAATAGAGGCTCTCTAGATCACTCTATAGAAAATTTTGTTTGACAATAGCAGCAAATGCTTATATCAAAGTCTATTCCATGTTCTCTCCTCCATTTCAGAAATCATTTACGAGATTCTTTCATGCTCTGTCTCTCCTATGTCATTCACATCATTTCACTGGATCGAGCATTCTGCTATACCCCATCCTCATTATTAACTTTACACCGCTTCTCAAAAAGTGTTTTGTATCATATTTTAGAAAAGTGGTGGCTCGGACTCCCCCTTGGTTCGAAGATAACCACAGAATTATAACTTCGTCAGTAGTTTTTATAATATTTGATGCTTAATTCTCCAATCGTTACATTGCTATACTCATTCGAATCTAACTCAAAACTCACTCTCTCTAACTACCGATTTTCCGAATTTATACCTTATTTTTTTACTATATTTTGACATTGATGTAATGATGCGAAAAAGAACGATTACGTATTTCTAAATATGACTACAATGACTATTCTGGAATTTCGTATCTAAGTAAACAAGATTAATCTCCCTAGTAACGTAAAAATCTAATATGAATATTTACTAAAGGATTACGTAATGTCAGCTATCTAGCATGCTCTAAGGTAAGTGTTCTAAAAGTTTCTAAAAATGTCCCGTTACGTAATTTTCTGGAAAGTTCTTTACTTCTTAGTCATTTTGTTGCTATCCTGCTTATCACCCCTTCCTACTTTGGGTAGGCCACTGGTAGACTCTCTTCCTAATATATTCAGAAGAAATTGAAAAGATTCTGCAATAAGGCAATCTAAGCATATAGAAGCATGAATGGACATTTGCTCATTACTTCCAGTCTTGCGCATCAATAGGCTTAAAAGCGTAGTGTTCCTTTCACAATTTCTTTCATAGAGCAGCGTTAAGCTATTCTAGTTTAAAATGTAGTAATCATAATTATTACCTCAACCATTTTGAACCTACATTTCCATTCACAGGTGCTTTTTGCAAGTGAATGAATTAGATCCAGTGTGCTGTGACTCAAATTGTATTTCGGTAGTTCCATACTTTAAGTATGTTAAGTAAAACCATACTTTTACACACATAGAAAAACTAATGTAAGTGTTTATGTGTGTAAAAATATGGTTTTACTTAACATACTTAAGGTATGAAACTACCGAAATACCATTTTGAACTTCTTGTAAAGAAAAAAGGGAAATAAGATTCGGGACGGAAACTTACGTGGCGGGCCTCTTGAAAGCACCCGCTTGATCAAATGCCAGTATTGGAGTCTCATTTCATTTCATTTCATTTTTACATATTTTGGGAGGGTGGCCCTTCAGCTTAGCTGATTTTCGAGGGGCCCTCCATTAAAAGAATATAAATTGCAATCTAATACAATAAAATACTTATAATAATTGTAGAACAAAGTAGAAATAAAAATTAAATATCACAATAGTTCTAAGAAAGTCAATTCTTGTAATTATAATTAGGGGAAAAGAAAAACTGAAGATTTAAAATTACTTTAGGAGGGATTTGAAGACACGTAATGATCTTGTTTCTTTGCACTCACTTGAGAGGCTATTCCACATCTTGGCACCTCTGTATGAGAAGCTTTTCTGCCCCGCAGTTGATTTTCTCAAAGGAAGCCTTAAATCACTGGTAGTGTTTCGAAGATTGCGCTCAGACAGCTGTGAATTTTTAGTAAACATATTAAGCTTGTATTGTGGTCCAAAATCATTGAGAGATTTAAAAACCATCATTTTCGTTTCATAGGCAATAAAGTCTACAATGGTTTTCCATTCAAGCTTTTGTAACAAAGGCTTACTGGGAGCATCATAACTGCTGTTCTTGCGGCTCGGTTTTGCAGCTTTTGTAGTTGGTTAAGATCTGTTTTTCCGCAACTGCCCCAAACGGAACAGCAGTAACGAAAATGCTGTTCTACAATACCTGTGTAGAGTGTTTTCAATGTGTCTTGGGGAAGGAAATTTCTAATATATTTCAAAAAGCCAATAGCTCTGGAAACTTTGGTGGATATAGCCTTTATGTGATCCTTCCAATTGAGAGAGCTATCAATATTGACACCGAGGTACCTAGTATTCGTAACAGCATCAAGTTCCACACATTTAATTTTCAAATGAAGATCTTGGCTTTGGTTCTGCAAGGCTTTGTACTTTTGCTTGGTGGAAATTAACATTGCACGAGTTTTTACCACATTCAAAGAAAGCTTGTTTCCCTCTAGCCACTTTTCTAGGTTGTAGAGGTCTCTGTTAATAGCCTCATTCAACTGAGTGATGTCATAGGAGTGGTAACAAATACTAGTGTCATCAGCATACATGGAAGTATTCGAATTAGTTATGGCTAGTGGGAGGTCATTGATATATATGAGAAATAGAAGGGGTCCAAGACATGACCCCTGTGGCACTCCTATAGTTATATCTTCGGCCTTTGAATCAGTACCACTCACCCTACAAAACTGTTTCCGGTTGGACAGGTATGATTTAAACCAGGAAAGTTCACGCTGATATACACCATAATGTTGTAGCTTCTGGCAGAGAATGTCGTGGTCAACAGTGTCAAAGGGTTTTTTGAGATCAATGAATACCAAAACCACTAGCTTTCCTAGATCCAATCCTCTGTACCAGTCATCGGTGCTCTTTAATAGACACGTTAAAGTGGAATGTTGACTTAGAAATCCTGATTGGTCAGATGAAAATAGACCATTTTTTTCAATGTACTGGTACAACTGGTTGGTAATCAGTTTTTCAAAGAGCCTTGAGATAGCTGGTAAGACGGAAATGGGTGCGATAGTTTGACTTATCATCTTTATCTCCTTCCTTATATATTGGAGTAACTCTGGCTAATTTCCATGCGTCCGGAAAGACGCTCGTTTGAATGGATGTATTAAACAGGATTGCCAGAGGGTTCTCAATGTACGGAAGAGCAAGTTTCAAAAAGAAATAGGATATGTTTTCATTCCCAAAGCTCTTTGATGTTTTTGCTTTAGCGAGTGCGTCCCTAATATCTTGTACATTAACAGGCCTAAAATTAAATTTTTCAGATTTATCATTGATATGATACTCCCAGGACAGAAGAGGATTTGAAGAATAATTAATTTTATTGGCCAGCTCGGTACCTATGGAGCAAAAATAATTGTTTATTATGTTAGCAATATCCTTTTTGTGCGTTACGACATTACCTGAATCCTTAAGGCAGTCTATATTACATGACTTAGACCTTTTATTTAAAGTTCGTTAATCGTTTTCCAGGAGTCCTTTAAGTTCCCTTATTGGAGGAAATCTTATCAGAGTAATGCTGCTTTTTTAGTTGGTTATTTAGGAAATTGACCCTGTTTCTGATCTGCCTATAGGAGTCCATTATTAAAGGGGACTTACTTTTAAGAGCTGCTGTTTTTAACCTATCCCTAGTGCGCATCAAATTCAGATCCTTATCTATCCAGGGGCAGTACTTTTCAGACACACGCATTTCTCTTAGCGGAGCATGCTTCTCGATTATTGCAGAGAAAATAGCTGACCAATCGTTTACAAGCGAATTGATGTTGTCTGTTAGAGTGACCACATGCTCCCAACATACACTATCTACATCAGCAAGGAAATCACCTTCAATGAAACTATTCATCTTTCTCGTTTTCATCATTTTGTGGCCTTTAGTAAGGGATCCATTTTGTTTTCGTATGCAATACACCATATAGTGATCACTTAAAGATATTTTGCGAACCCCTGCTTCTATAATGTTCCTTGGACATGTTGTAGCAATATGATCTATAATAGTTGCTGAGCTGAGAGTAACCCTAGTTGGTTCATCAATTAGTTGTGTAAAGCAAAATAACTCATAGAGGTTACATATGTGCTTCGTATTACCTTCTGTAACAAGGCCGACTACTTTATTGGAAAGATCACAGTTGGTGTCACCGAGTAAAAGTAATTCTTTATTTTCCCTGTCCAGGTAAGAGATTGCATTTTCAAGTCTGTTAAATACATCAACGAGGTCACTTGGTGGCTTGTACCAAGCAAGAACAATAAAAGATTTGCTTTTTGGGGGCTCAATTTCAATACATATTAGCTCTAAATCCTTAGTTGGGATATCAGATCGATGTCTGAACCTCATAGAATCTCGGATATAAATTGAGACCCCTCCCCTTTTACAGGATCTATCAAGGCATACTTGTTGGTAGCCAGGTATATGAGTTAGCTCTTCAGGGTGCAAACCATCAAGTCTAGTCTCATTTAGAGCAAGGATATGTAAATCCAAGTCAACTAACAAGCTTTGAACCTCGTCGAAGTGCCTACGGAGTCCATTAACATTTAGGGACGCAATCGCTATACCTTTATTGGATGACAAATGCTGATGACACTGACTAATTTTTACGTTAAATACTACGCAATTTAGCAACTAAGTTAGAGGCAAATTTACTCACTCCTTTGTCATTGAGGTGGAGTCCTTTGCGTCCTATTTCCTTAGCATCTTGGGACCTTTGCTCTATGGGGTCCTTTGACCTATTTGACCTCGTGATATCCTGTAATGCACGATAGCAAATTTGAGCGAAAATTGTACTTTTTAAACCATTTTTCCATCAACTCGTGTTTTAAGAAGATTAATCGATAGCATTTACAAACTTCAACGTGTCAGCTTTCATTTAAGCATTTGTACGAATGCATACTATGCAGAAAAGTTCCTTCATTTTTACTTCAAAAACAGAAGATATAGCTAAGCAAAATTATCTGCTGTTAAGTCTCCTTGTAAAGAAGTCGGTCGATATTCAGGCCTATTGAAAATCCCTCGTAAACGTAAGTAAAAATGATCGATTTGGAAAAGAGACCGCAGAATTCACGGGAAAATGTGATATGACTCATGAACATATCAGTAGATCCTTGCAAGGTAGAGTCCTTCGTGCATGCCGGGGAACCAAGCAATGTGTCTGAGTAACGAGAATTTTAGGCCTTGTTCAGTATGAAACTCGCTATGTACCATGTTTAGCCACACATTCAGCACCTTTGCGAGAGTTAACACGAAAGTCAGTGACTTTGTAGCGGAAAAAGAGATAAGAAGATAGTTTCAAAGCTAATAAGAGAGTTTTCAGTGCTAGTGACAGTTGGAACAGCCGTAGTGGCAGATGCTATGTTGGATTAGGTACCATTTCAATTCAATGTCAGGGAGGAATGGTTACAGTAGTAGCTTATGGGCACCCTAGTTTGGCAGATGTGGAGAGTCGTTAATCCCAGACAGAAAGAAAAACAATGTCTTTAGTTTAGGCTTGTGAGCACTTTAGTTTGTATTTGCTGGGAACAGAGTTCACTTTAGAAACAGATCACAAACAACTAATAAACATTTTAAAGAATTCCACTGCTAAGTCTAACCCTAGATTAGATAGGTGAAGTTTGAGGTTAGAATCTTATAACTATAAGATAGTCTACAAGTCAAGAGAGTTAAATATTGCTGATCCTATGTCTAGATAGGTTGAGAATCACAGTGTATCAGTAGCAGGTAGCAAAGACGAAAACAAGAAGTTGTACCAGAAGCAATGTCATGGGAAGAAATTAAATCCAGTTCAGGTTCTTATAAGGAAGTGCAGAAAGTAATAAAAACAGGACAGTGGGATAAGTGTTCCATTAGCACAAAAGCAGCGAGAGCTGAGTTAAGTGAGAGTAATGGGGTAGTCTTGAGAGGCAAGAGGATTTTCATACCACCAAGTTTGCAAACTAGAGTTTTAGTGCTAGCACATGAGGGGAATCACGGAATTGTAAAGTGTAAACAAAGGCTTAGAGACAAAAGTCTGGTGGGTAGGCATGGACAAAGATGTAGAGAGATTATGTAAGTCTTGTGAATCAGGTCAGTTAGTTTCAAGTTATGGTCCTCTTGTACCCATAGTAACAACAGAGATGCCTACATTCCCTTGGACGTTTTGCAGTACAGATTTTTTATGTCATTTGCTAGGAGGTTCGTCAGTTGCTGTTATCATTGATTATTTTAGTAGATATTTTGAGGCAGCAATGACTAAGTCTATTAAAAAAGAGATGATTATAGAATATGTTGATTCTATTTTGACCAGGATTGGCTATCCAGAAGTTCTTAGAACAGAAAATGGTCCTCAGTTTGTTTTCAAATGACTTTCTAGACTTTCTTAGTAGAAATGGCATTAGGTGGTTGTCCACATTGCCTTTATGGCCACAAGCTAATGGGCTTGTTGAGAGTACAGTTGTTGAGAGAACAACAGTACAATTGTGAAGGTACTTTAGATTGCAGCATCGGAGAAAGCAGATCTTTAGAAAGAGTTAAGAAGTTCTTGCAGGCCTATAGATCAACTCCGCATTCAGCTACTGGATTTACTCCTTTTTCTCTTATGTTTGGTAGAGAGAAGATGACTAAGTTGCAACAATTAGATTATTTGTGAAATGTCTGTTGGTACTACAGAACTTCATTATAGCACAAAAAAGCGGAAACATTCATTTAGCATACTGAAAGCTTTTTCGTCCGACACTCGTCAGAGTATGAAACGTCTGATAACGACCGAAAGGTGAACCGAAATATATAGCCAGATGCGGGTGCACGTGATATGATGAATAATGCGTCTGAAAAGGCCCTATGATTGGCCAATTACCACCTATTCACCATTGTTTACTTGAAGAGTCCAAGTGAAAAAAACAAACTCTTTTTGTTTACACAAGACTGGGTTTTGAAACACGTAAATGAAAGGACGATCCTGCTTGCCCAATGATCCGAAAATTATCGTCTGTATATGTTTTGGTGCATTCTGGATTTGTAATAAGATGTTGTCCTATGGCCGAATCACCTTTCATTTTAGAATTAGAGTTTTTACACATACGGGGTGGCTGTTCTCTTGTTGTAGTGTTTTTGTCCTCATGCTCGTGGGTACCTGTTGTTTTATTCTATCTGCTAGCCTCTGCGTAGTGCGCCCTACGTGGTGATTCGGCCATAGGACAACATCTTATTCAGAATGCGCCAAAACATATACAGACGATAATTTTATTCACATCTTATTCACTAATCCAGAATGCGCCAAAACATGTACAGACGATAATTTTCGGATCATTGGGCAAGCAAGATCGTCCTTTCATTTAGGTGTTTTGTAATCGGTTTACATCAAGACTCAAATCCCAGTCTTATGTAAACAAAAAGAGTTCGTTTTTTTCACTTGGACTCTTCAAGTAAACAATGGTGAATAGGTGGTAATTGGCCAATCATAGGGCCTTTTCAGACGCATTATTCATCATATCACGTGCACCCGCATCTGGCTATATATTTCGGTTCACCTTTCGGTCGTTATCAGACGTTTCATACTCTGACGAGTGTCGGACGAAAAGGCTTTCAGTATGCTAAATGAATGTTTCCGCTTTTTCGTGCTATAGTGAAATTAGATTATTCAGGTGTAATGTTCAGTTTGCAGAGATGTCAGTTATACCATGTCAACTTGATGAAGAAATGATTTCAGATTGGCAACAGGACTTATAGGCTCCAGTAGAAGAGGAGGAACCTGATATATCTGAACAAGGGCCTGTGGCATCATTCAATGAACGAACAGCAGGACATAATGCTTCTCTAGATGAAAAGGAAAGTCCAATGCCTAGAGAAAGACGTAATGGAAAAGTTTGTAAGCCACCTGTCAAGTTAGCTGATTATCTTGTTGAATGACTAACTGTTAGTTGGTGCTTTCATTTAAAGGGGGAAAGGTGTAGTATATTGATTGTATTGAATTGAATTATATTGTAATGATTGGATATTTCTTGTGTCACATGGTTAAATATATGGTTAAACTGAGAGTAGTACGATTGGAGACGAAGAAGAGGGAAGGCGTTTTCCTGAGTAGAACTCTAAACTGGAGTTTTTCAAATTCCTTATTAATACAACCAAGACCAATTTCTCCAATATTAGTGAATACCACCCAGTATCCTTACGTATTTTCAAACTGGTGCTTACTTTATTTCTTCTGAAGCCAATTGCATCCAAGACGTTATACGCATCTTCTTATGATCATCATCATCATTCTGTGCCATCTGCTCCCAGCAGGTTAGCTGTTGCAGATTCTTGTCTGTTCTTCCCAGCTCTCACACATTCGCTATAAGTCTTTCCTGTCCATTCCTTGATGCTAGTTTTCGATGTATTTCTTAGCTTCCCTTTTCCCTTTTTTACGTGTATTTCCCCTTCTAATAAAGGCATCTTTAGTTCATTTTGTCTTACCATATTCCCGAAATATTTGGTCTTCCTTTTTCAGATACTATCAATCAGCAATCTTTTTATCTTCATCATACCCAACATCTCTTCATTCGTCTTATGCTCAATGTATGATATCCTTAACATTCGCCTATAGCACAACACTTCAAATGCTTCCAATCGCCTACCAATAGCCCTTGAAATGGTCCATGTTTCAACTGAGTATGTAAGTGTAGACCAAACATGACATTTTAATAGCCTGAATCTCAAGAAAAATGTTTATGCTTCTGCTTGTCAACAATTTCCTCATGTTAGCGAAAGCTCTTTTTGCAATTACAATACGTGGTGCTATTCTTGCGTCACCTCTGCCATCTTCACTTGTCATACGTCCAAGGTAAACAAACTTAGATACTTGCTCAATTGGCTTTCCGTCAAATTCTAAATCTACTATTATGTACAGTTTTACTAACTTCCACACTCTTTGTTTTGCTACGTTCATCTCCATTCCATACGGTTTCCCATATGCATTTACTTTATCTAGTAGTGTTTGTGAAACTGTTCCATTTAAGGTTGTTAGTGCTGTGTCATCTGCATATCTCAAATTATTAACATTCATACCACTGATATTAACCCCATTTTTATCTATTACTACTTTAAATTTTTTCTCTTTATAGAAATTAAATAACTCTGGTGACAGGACACTTCCCTGGCGAACACCTCTCTTGATGCTAAATTCTGATGACAAGTTTATCTTTGTTCTAACAACAGCTGCTTGATCCCAGTATAGCCCTGCAGTAATTCTCAAATCTTTTTCATCAATTCCTATTTCCTCTAGGCATTCCATTACCTTGGAACGTTTCACTTTATCAACCGCTTTCTTGTAATCAATAGAACAGAAAAAACGTCTTGTCCAAGCTCAATAATTCCCTCATAAATAATTTTGTGATTGAATATACCCTCTTTTTCAATCCCAGGTCGGAAACCACTCTACAAGATTCTAATTTTTATCTATTTTTGCTATTGCCCTTCTTTGTATGATCTTCAATAAAAACTTTGTCATATGACTCATCAAACTTATGGAAAGAAAATGTGAGCAACTGTGTGCATTTGGCTTTTTTAGCACAGACACAAAATTGATTGTCTCATGTCCTTTAGAATAAAGTTAGTGTGATAGATGACATTGCATATCTCTGTGATGATGTTTAGGTTGTTGCTATCTAATGCAGCCAAAATCTCAGCTGATATTTCATCTGGGCCTCTGGCCTTGCCTCTTTTCATTGTTCTAGTTGCCGCCTCAACTTCTGACTTAAGGGTTCCATTACCAGTTAGATCATTGTTTCCCGACAAAAGCTGTTCTTCATTGTCATACAATTCTGTTATGTAGTCAACCCATCTATCTGCTACATCCTTTTATTCAAGTAGTATCCTTTAACCTTTGTTCTCTATGCACCCAGAACTCCATTTCCTTGATTTTAAAGTGGTCAATTGCTTGGCTCTATTATGATTCATCTTAACTTTATTTCCCCAATCAAGTTCCTCCACCTCTTGGCATTGCGGTATCATCCAATCTTCTTTTGCATTTCTACACATTCAATAACTCCTGGGTCTAACTCGTCATATTGATTAGGAAGATTATTTTGGCTATTCTTCTGAGATTCATTTTGTCTAGAATGTCATCTGTCATCCACTTCTGCTTCTAAGTTATACTTTTTCTCGATAGAATCTCTTTTGCAGTTCTATACAAAGCGTTCTTTACATACTCCCATTTCCTCTGTACTGTATCTGTACTATATGGTGCTTGTTCCTGCTCCTCTACATTAAGAACATCAAATTTATTTTGAATTGCAACATTGAACCAACTTCTGACGTTTTCCTCTTTCAACATACTTGGATTCAGCTGATCTAGTCTTTACTTTGTTTGTACTTTTTTAAGTTCAATTTTTAATTTCATGACTACTGGGTTATGATCTGAATTGATATTTGCTCCTGGTTATGTTTTGACTCTTCTAACTTCATCCCTGAATCTATTGTTTATCACAATGTAGCCTACTTGGTTTCGAGTTTCTTTGCCTGGGCTCTGCCATGTGTGGAGCATTCTTGGATGTTGATGAAACCACGTGTTTGTGATTACTAGATTGTGCTGTTGGCAAAACTCTACTTAACCTTTCAAATCAATCAATCAATCATGAGCAGTATATAAAGAGTCAGAAAATTGGAATTTTGGATTTCTTCTAAATTCGTTCATGATACCCACTGAGAGCTTTAGGATATAAGTCGCTGTATTCTCTAACGTGGTTCCTACCTTGGCATTAAAGTCGCCCATTATGCATGTAACCTCTTCAGATTTAGTCCTTTCAATCATATTCTCCATCTTTTCATAGAAAGCCTCAACTTCCTCATCTGCATGATCTTGAGTGGGAGCATACACTTGTATTATATTAACATTGAAAGGCTCTCCTCTTATCTTCACCATTATTATTCATTCTGATACTGGCCAGTAACCTATGATTGAATTTAATAATCTTTTCACTAAAATAATTCCTACTCCAATTGCATTCTGGTAGTTTCGTACCTTAATTAAATTATGTAAAACAATATGTATTTATGTGCCGATTTGGATTTTTAGAGACATTTTAGAGACATTTTAGTTTAGCCTCGTTTGGGTTATTGAGGTCATGTTCTTTTGGAGAGAGAAGAGTCGATCGTGAGCATTTTAAAAGTGGAGAGGGAATTATTTCAGTAAGTCAAGATTTAGGATCGTGACTGTGAGTCTATATACTGTACAAAGTGGTATATAAGTGGCGACCCTGCCAGAACACGTCTGGTAAGCCCAGGTTAACTGTTATTTGCCATTTGTGAGAACCTGAAATTTCTGGTCTCATAAAGTAAAAGGGGCCCCAGTAAGTTAGAATATCTATATCTGATGCTAGTGCTCAGGGAGAGGTTAAGGACACAAGGGAGCTAGCCGAAGTGGTAGGGATTGGTGAAAGGCAAAAGTTAGAGAGGGAAATCGACATTGAAATAGCGAAGTTGACATTTTATTCGGAGCAAACCGATGACCTGATTCAGGATAATGACATTGAAGAAATTAAGTTAGTTTCAGAAAGAATGGAAAGTCTACAAGGTAGAATATTTGCCTTAAGTTCACATTTACAAGAACTGAAAACTAGTGAGGGAGAAACAAGTAGAGATGTAAGACAGTGGAAAAGGAACATTAAGGAAGCGTATACGCCATTAATTGAGCGGAAGGAAAGGCTAGTGAATGTTCTTAAAAAACAGCAAAGTAGACAAGTACAAGACTTGTGAGAGAGAAATCATGAGGGAGTCACAACTCAAATATGAAATTGAACAACGAAGGTTAGCAGAAGTCAAAAAACAACAAGCAAAGTTTGAGGAAATGAATAGGAGACAACGGTTTGAACTAGAAAAACAACTATGGGAACAGAAAATGAAAGCAGAGCTAGAAATTGTAGAAAAGAAAATTGAGATGGAGAAAAGTCACCAAATTGATCAGGCAAAATTACCAAAGTTGAGAATAACGCCATTTAATGGTACAGCAAGTGCTGGGTTAAGTTTGAAAATATGTTCGTTACACAGGTGCACAACAAAAACGTAACAGACGAAGTGAAATTTGGCTACCAACTAGAGATGGTGTGCCCAAAGGTGCGAGATAGAATTTCCAACTTAAGGCCTGGCCCTGTTGGCTACAAGACAGCTTGGGAACGATTAACCAAAGAGTACGGTCAAACTCAAATGGTAGTAAATGCACATTTCAATGAGATTATTATCTTGCCTGTAATACGAGGCACAAGTTACTGTAAGACATTAAGTTTTTATGAGAAGCTCAGCAAGAGCTTTGATGCACTACAAACACTAGGAAAGGGCGATACACTCACAGGTCTTGTAATGACAACAATAAACAAGCTGCCCCACGTCAAACCAGATGCTGTACGTACGGATGATGAATGAGAGCAATGGGACATGGGAGCTCTTATTGAGAATCTAACAAAGTGGCTAAAGAGAAATAAACCTCAGAAACACATGGACAGTCCACTAGACACAACAAAGAGAGAAAAGCACTGGTTTTCCAAAGGGGACAGTATAATTTAAGCGTCAAAGCCAACTAGACCAGGACCAAATTGTATTTTATGCAGTGAAAGCCATTGGGGAGATGCATGCCAAACATATTACACACTGGAAAAGATAAAGAAAATCTTTGTAGTAAAAAGATTGTGCTTCAACTGTGGGAAACATGGGCACAGAAAAAATAAGTGTCACATCAGAGGCTGCTTTAAGTGCAAATCGAAACATCATACAAGTTTATGCGATATGAAAGAGCAAGCCAGCTCAACATAGTATGCAATACAGCCTCAGTTTATTGAAGAAAAAACATTGCTAGGCATTGTCCCATTGACAGTGCAGAATGAAACCTTATGGGCACATTTAGACACTGGTGCTGGAAGAGATTTCATTTCCAAGGATGCTGCAAAGACACTACAGCTAAAGCCAATCAGGTATGAAGTGAGACACCTAATGACAGTAAAAGGAACCAAGAAACAATTATTACCAATTTACCAGATAACAATAAATTCATTGGATGGGATATCAAGTGAGAGAATTGAAGTAATAGGAGTAGATTTGCAAGACTTTTCCACCATTGAAAGGCCAAGTATAAAGGAACTGAAAGAGAAGTTTAAAAATACAAGAGATAAAAGGTTTTACACACGCGCAAGCAACAAATACACGATTCATTTGATATCGGGAGATAATACTTACTGCAAAATCAGAATTGAGGAAGTTTGTAAAGGCAAGAAAGGAGAGCCAATAGTAGAAGGTACAACATTTGGGTATGTTATTCATGGAGGAGACAGAACAAGTGGCACATGTATGTATGTGAAAGACAACAAAAATTTTGAGAGACTTTACAGCCTTGATATTCTTGGAGTAGAAGATAAGGGAGAAGACCATCTGTTAGATATTCATAGAGAATTTAATGAAAACATTAATAACAGTAAAGATGGGAGATATGAAGTAAAAATACCCTGGGTTCCAGGAAGCAGGATAACAGAAAATGATGGAGCACAAAGTAGATCACGTCTTAAGAGTGTTGAGAGAAGAATGTATAGAAACCCAGAATTAAAAAGAGCATATCAAGACATTGTAAATGCACAGTTGAAGGAGGGGATAATAGAGAAGGTACCAGAAGTAGAGAGTGATGGGGAGAGAATATTCTATCTTTGTCATACGCCAATAGTGAGAGAGGAGGCAGTAACGACAAAAGTACGCATGGTGTTTGATGCGAGTGCTAGGCCAAGCCCAATGAAAAACAGCCTAAATGAATGTATTGTGATTGTTGTATTCTAATTGTAGTATTGTAATCCTTATAGTTGTATGCCTTTACATATCATTATTTACCTACCATGGTTGTGTTAAAATAGTATTGTACTAGTTAGCCACGTTATTTGTAGAGAGCTGCGGGAGTCAGCGGGAGAGTGAGAGAGGTTGAGGAGTGGAAGAGAGTTAGAGAGAGAGATTGGAAGTGATTGTGAGAAGCCAAGATTAGGAGAGTTACAAGTTTGAGAGTATTAAATATCTGATTATTTGTTGTACTTATCTATATTCCTTTTATTATATATATATATATATATATATATATATATATATATATATATATATATATATATATATATATATATATATATATATATATATATATATATATATATATATATATATATATATATATATATATATATATATATATATATATATATTATATATATATTATATACGCGAGCATTCAAATACTCGGAGATATTCTGCTAACCGTTATACGAGACAGAAAATCGCAACAAATGTATGTACACTGGCCCAGCTTTGCAACCCCAATTATAGGATATTATGGTGAGAGTAAGAATGTCTGCACATTTGTTAAAGGAGATTTGCAAAACCATTCCTTCAGATACGCATAGCTCAAGAGGATAGAGATGCTTTTAGGTTTCAATTCAACATCAATAACAAAGAAGAGCATCTACGCTTTGCAAGAGTTCCATTTGGAGCCGAAGCAAGTCCATTCATTTTAGGAGCAATGCTGAGGTATCATATTGACCAGTACGAAGACATTTATGAGGAAGAAGTTGAAGCCTTGCTAGAGACCACTTACGTAGACAACTTAATGACAACTGGACACTGCAAAGAATAGTTGGATAAATTCAAAATCGAGGCAACAGATATTCTAGAGAAAGGGAAGTTTCCTGTCTACAAATGGGAATCTGATATCAAAGAACTAGAGAGTGATGGAGTGCAAAACCCAAGCAAGATATTAGGCCATAAGTGGGATAAAGAGAATGATTCTATTGAAATCCAGATTCCACAACAAACAGGAGACGAAGTAATAACAAAGAAATCAATTTTGAGTATATAAGGGAGTATTTATGATCCATTGGGATTGATGGCACCAACACTTGCTGAAGGGAAGCGTATTTACAGAGAGGCATGTGAGGAAAGTAGTCAATGGAACAAGGAAGTTTCTCCATCTCTCAAGACAGATTGGCTAAAATGGACCAGTCAACTTAAAAATGTATGAGTTCCAAGGAGTTTGATCAAAACAGAGAAAAGGGTCAAAGCTGTTCATATACACCAGTTTGTAGATGCAAGTGAAATTGCTTGTTCCACAGTAACAATAGCCATTGTTGAAAATGGAAGTAACATAGTGATGGGACTATTAACATCAAAGTCAAGGATTTTCGAAGACGAACACGTCTATCGCACGATTAGAGTTAATTGGTAGATTTATGGCTGCAAACATGGTGAGGAATTTGGGTAAAGCATTACATGGGCTGCCCATACGGTCAATCACTGTATGGATGAACAGTATGGTAGCGTTGTACTGGATAACCAACCCGGACAAAACCTGGAAAACCTTTGTATACAACAGAGCTCAAAAGATATCAGAGATAACAGAAGAGAATAAAGTTAAATGGAGATATTGTCCAAGTGAAAAGAATGTTGCTGATCTTCGAAGTAGGGGAGCTTCTTTAGAGAAATTAGAAGAGGGGAACTGGTTTGAAGGACCAAGTTGGTTATTGGATGAAGAAAACTGGCCAGAGCAGCCGACATTAAAGAGTTCAAAGAAATCAAGTGAAGAAGCAAAGCCAATGAAAGAAATTGTAGCCTTTTCAAAGGAAAATGAAGTGTTGACAGATGAGTGGGACAGTTTACTAGAACGTAGATCCTATTGGACTACCCTGCGAGTAACAGCCTGGGTGTTAAGATTTGCAAATAACTGTAAAGCCAAGGTCAAAAAGACAAAAAAAACCAGTGGGCCGTTAGTGACAGAAGAAATTCAAAAGGCCAGAGAGTACTCGATATTGAGAGCACAGAAAAATATAAAAGAAAACCTAGAAAGTCCAGGGTGGAAACTTGAGAGAGGTCTAAAGACGGGAATCTTAAAATGTGTTGGCAGAGTGCAAGAGTACCATCGAATCTATCTCGAAAATGGAACATTCGCACAGAAGTTGATTCAATATGAACATTAGAGGATAAAGCTTTTTGGCTTTACTAATACAATGACATCTATTAGAGAGAGTTGGCAAATTTTAATTTGAAGTCATTAGTCAAGAGATACATACGCAGCTGTAATATATGCAAAGTGCTTTCAACCAAACCCTATGGAGGTGGAAGGAAGGAAGAAGCTAAAGCTTACATTGTCATATTTACTTGTGCTGTAATGAGAGCCATACATCTAGAGGTCACAAAATCCCAAACAGCAGAAGAATTCATAAGGAAGTTGAACGCATTCATCACAAGGAAAACAATACCAGCAGTTATCATTTCTGACAATGGGGGAGCCTTTAAAGCTACAGCAAGAGTGGATCAGAAAATTGCGAAAAAGTGAATCTTTACTTGACTTTCTTTGGAGACAAGAGATTAAATGGAATTTCAATATGAGTAAATCACCTTGGTGGGGATCAATATACGAAAGGATTATCAATGACATCAAGAACACCCTTCATAAAACACTCGGTCGTTCTCACCTCTCCTTTGAACAACTAGAGTCCATTATTATAGACATTGAACCCCATCTAAATAACCGGCCCTTAACATATATCGAGACTGAGGTTGGGGAGGGAAAGGTTCTCACACCAAATAGTATATTGTGGGGAAAAAATGCTCATACCTTGGATAACACAGAAGTATATCTGGATAGTGTAACAAAGTGTCAAAGACAACTGGATAATGCAAGAACCCACGCCTGGACAAGATGGTCACGCGAGTATGTCAGAACTCTGATGGACTAGCATAGAATCAACGGAACAGAAGCAGTTGTACCAGAAATTGGTGAAGTAGTGCTGATTGTTGGAGAGGACAAGAATCGGGGACTATGGATGAAAGATAGAGTGCTGCAACATGTAACAGGAAGAGACGGTGTTACTTGAGGAGCAGTTGTATTACACTAGAGAATCATCTGGAGAGGCCATTGCAGCTTTTATGTCTTCTGGAAATCAGAAGTGAGATTCTTGCAGAAACACCAGTAGTGGAGGAGAAAGAAGAGGTTCATTTAAGAGAATGCAGAGTTGCTGCAAGAAATGCAGAGACAAAAACAAACCTGATTTTAGACGATGAGTAAACTGATTGTTGTCGGTAAAAAGTTAGTCGTAGCTAAACTTTTAGGGGAGTGTGTGCCCATTTGGACTTTTTAGAGACATTTTAGAGACATTTTAGTTTAGCCTCGTTTGGGTTCTTGAGAGCACCTTTTTTGGAGAGAGAAGAGTTGATCGTGAGCATTTTAAAAATGGAGAGGGAATTATTTCAGTAACGAAAGATTTAGAATCGTGACTGTGAGTCTATATACTGTACGAATTGGTACATTAGCACACATAAACAAATTAGTTAATCCTCAAAATGTTCGTTGAGAATTGGTCGAATTCTCCTTCTCATGATTTCTTCTTTAAAAATGTTCGGAAAACTATCACCTCGAATGCGATCCCTTTCATGTAAAGCGTTAAAATTTCCCCATTCCTCTTTGGTATTCAACTCTGGGTTTAGCTCTTTAATGAGTATCGCCTTAGTCACTTGTCTTAGCATTGCATCATTGCCACACGACGAAACTACCTTCACCTTAACATCCTGTCTTTCACCCCACGATACATCTCTTCAATGTGTTTTCAAAAAATTGAATTTTTATTCTTTACCTAGTACTTTGTTAGCTGTTCACGAACTCTTTCTCCTATGCTCCTCGCCGTTTCTCCAACTACGGAGGATCTATTGAGCAGAAACAAAGAATGTAATCAACAAGAAAACCTAGATAAATGCATAGTAGGGAGAATGGATGTTCAGGTCCTGTATCCTTAGATTGAAATCAATCTTGCAGTAGAGAAATAAGAACAAATGTTGTGTGAAAGGAACATCAAATTCAAACACATTGACATAAACAAACTTGGGTTATTTCTATCGCTGACAACTACCAAACAAGCAATTGAGGCCAAAAATATCTACATTTATCAGGGGCGGATCGAGACATTCTTAACGTTCTCAGTTGAGAATGTCAGATTTTCTAGCGTCCAGATTTTCGAACTTTACCAAGCTGTCAACTCACATCGAGTCTCTTTCTCAGGGTTGTCAACCCACGTACCAATGATATTTGCGGGTTAGACGAGGTCCAAATTACGTAGCAACGGCTCTTTCAAGGTACTCTTTTTATATAAAGTAGGCCTGGACGATTTTAAAACTAATTCTTTGCGCATCCTCAGGAGAAAGTTCATTGCGAATGTAGAGGATTCAGGGGGTTGGTATGCATGACTGTTTGGAATTTACCGTGTACCTATCCATGTGAGTTGTCTGTTGGATGAAGTAGCTCAGTGCAGGAGAAAACTATCTTTCGTTAGCAATCGATCTGAAATAATGGAATTTTCAGAAGAAGCCAAGCACCTATTGTTAAATGGAGATGTCGAACAAATTATGATGGAATATAGTTCTAGTAAGCAGCTTTCTCTAGGTAAGTGTTGCCACACAGGATGGCTTGATCGCAAGTAATAGTGGATACTCATGCTTTGTCACAGACATGCAGGCAAAGTCTCTATTTCCGGTCCATTGAGTAAATGTGGATAATGGAGAAACTGCCTCCCCCCCAGTATTATATCTTTTTCCTGGCTACCTTGTCCTTTTGACTGTTTAATAGTCGTTCACGGTAGTCTGTATTCAGCATATGCAATTATTGTTTACTTGATTGCTTGTTGAATATGAATCTGGCCGATGTCAATTGACATTAAGTATACACACAGTGGTACAAATATGTTCTTGAGGGACAAAGGGTTGGGGAGCGGAGGGTTAAGGTTAGGCTAGATTGTGTGTTGGAAATAGTATCAAGTTCCCACTGGACAGATACAACGAAGAGTCATCCTCACTTCCGCATACAAGATCGCACTAATAGTTATAAACGCTGTAGGGGTTTGTACTCAAATCGATAAGTGTTTTTTCGCTCTAATTTCTCTCCGATGCACAATGCCACAAATATCTTGCTTTTGGCAGCTCATATTAAGGGATATATCTTTGTTCAAGACAATTGTCCTTTTCTGTTTGATTATTCAATAACAAATATACGTTTTTTGTAAAGGATGCAAACTTCCCCCTTCAGCCTGGATGTTTCTTAATATTTTGTCAAATCCAGCCTTAAATGTTTCTTACGTGTTTCGTAAAATTCTTGTCACAGCAGAGGCTCATAATAGTTCATCTTTGATATAAAGACACTTGTTCTAACAGAATCACAGAGTGGTTTTGTGGCACCTTGTTTTGAAAGTCATCGAAGTAGAGAACCAGTTGCTTCGGACAATTGTTGGCATTGTTGCTATGTCAATTATTTGTTTATGTTAAGTAATTCTTCTGTGGGATAATTAGCAAAATTGGAATTCTGGAACATGGGTAATTCCTTGGTGTGGGGTTCCAGCTTATACGGTAGGGCAGTAATGCCCTGTGAAAAGGAAATTTCCCAGCAATAGTTTTTATTGAGATAGAGGTTAATTTTGATTCGGTAAGTAAAGTACCATTGAATAGTCCTTGATGTTTCTGCCATATTTGTCAAGGCTACGGTAATTATTTGGGTGTGATCTTTGGGTGTGGTTTTATATTCTGAAACTTTGAGAAGGTCAGAAAATTTGCTGGATCCGTCCCTTATTATTACCCAACTAGAGATGCCAAAGAAAGAGTACCAACATTAGTGTCGTCTGGTCTGGTTGAACTCAGTGTAAAATAAACCAAAAAATTACAGTGAGATAAATTGAATGGTTGCATTTGCCCTGGCTAAAAGTCTAGAAGTAGCTTTGCGCAATCACATATTATGTTTTGAAAATAAATTGTATTGACAGACAAAGGGAGGAGCAATAGCTGTTGAGATAGCAGGTTATGTTGCCAATCTCTTCATGGCATGGTGGGACCGCCACTTGAAAAGAAAACTTGAAGATGAAGGAGTAAAAGTTAAAATGTATTCTAGATATGTTGATGACATAAACATTGTCTATGAAAAAATGGATATAAAAGTAGAGGGGAAAGCTGGTGATAAAACAGTAATGACGTTTATCATAAAATTGCTAACAAAGTCCACAAGGGTATACAGGTACCTATTGACTACCAATCAAATCATATGAACTGAAGAATGCCAGTTTTAAACTCTGAACAATGGATAGAAGAAGTTGAAGTTGAAGGTAACAGTAAATATCAAATCCTGCACTCCCATTATATGAAGAATATTGCTAGTCGAAATGTAATTAACAAAGAATCAGCACTGTCTATGCAAACAAAAATTAGTATATTGGTTTCAGGTCTGGTAGGAGTGATGAGAAATCTTTCGGTACAATGCAATGGAGAGGAAAGATCAATGCACGTACAGCACTTCATCCACAGGATGCAGTTTTTGGGATATTCACAAGAAGAAAAAGTGCTGGTTTATAAGACAGCAAAGAGAGTGCTTGATAATATTATAGGGCATGATAGAGTTGGGCAATCTCCAATGTACAGGAGTAAATTCTGGCAAAGAAGGGAAGGAGACAAGAGGAACTTTGACGAGCTGTGTTAGTGGTAAAAGAGAGGGGATCATGAAGCAGTTATTTTTGTGGAGGCAACACCCAATGGGCGGTTAGGAAAGGCATACAGAAAAGGACCGAAAGAAGCAGGTTTTAAAATCCGTGTTGTTGAACGAGCAGGAAAATCCCTGAAGAAAATACTAACAATATCAGATCCCTTCCGTGAAGGAAAATGCAATCAGAATAAATTCAAGATCTGCAAATTTGATTCAAGTGCCAACTGCAAAGGAAGAGGTGTTGTATACCAAATTAAGCGTCAAGGGTGTACTGGGAGTAGTACAAATGACGGGTTGTACGTAGGAGAAACGGCGAGGAGCATAGGAGAAAGAATTCATGAACAGCTAACAAAGTACTAGGTAAAGAATATCCAGCCTGCAGTAACTGAAACTAGGTAGGACTTCTGTACTACATGTGCTATGTGCTAGGTCTCTAGAGATAAACTAATTTAGACCTTCCTGCATTAACTTGATTCCCAAACTTTAGTTTACAATCAATCTCAACACCTAGAAGTTTGATCCTCACTGCTATTGGTATTTTCATACCTTCAATATTTATTCCAAGGCAACTTTTTCCATGGAACTCAAGGAGCATTAGTTGGAAATTTTGCTACTAATGCTCCTTGAGAGATTGCTAAAATATCGTCATTCCATACCTGACTTCCTTGAAACTCTGCAAATATGTTTGTTTGAGGAGAAAATAAAATCCTGAAACCTTTTTCAACAATAAACTAGCCTTTCTCTTCAAAAGTACACTAACTGTTCTCTAACTATAGCAAATTTTAACGATTCTGTTAAACGCTTCATGCATTTTATATGGTAGAATGCGTTCTGTTGTACAAAGAGCTCTCCCGAATTTGAATGTTTCCCAATTCTGAACGTTTTCCACTGTAGCTTCGTATAAAAAATGTGCGACAACATGAAATGACTATTGATGAACAAGACATGCTTATTGTTATTTTCTTAGTAAATAATGTCAGGGAAAGGAAAATAGAGCCTATAACAAAGTCCTAACAAAGGAAGAAAGAGAAAGAGAAACTAAGTAGATAGAGAGATGAGATCCAGTTTGGTGATGTTAGATTTGAGGCAAGTTAAGTTGTAGGATTCAGGAAAGGAAGTGGAAGGTAAAATGTTCCAAAGTTGACAGGTTGTTGGAATAAAAGAAGATAGATATGGTATTATATATAGCATGTGAAAGCAGTTTCACTTATAAAGTCTTATTATTAAAGACTGTAATGAACATGAAATGTGAGTTCTTGTGTTTTAACATCTGGCTGCATCTGATGATGAAAATCTAAGATATACTTCTCTGTTTCTCGAATAAAAATCACACTCTCATGTATGGTTCCTGGTGAGCCATGGAAACACTCTATTTGCTTGCATATCACGAACATTCTAAACTTATCAAGCCGTTTAGATAGCGACAGATTCCTGGCCAGAGACACACGGCAATGATATCAATTTTGCATATACTTTCATCCTTTCAGTTAGCTAAGCAGAGGTATTGTCGTGATTAAAGATAGTGGCCTTCCCTACTCCTGGTTTGCTAGATAGTTAGCATCTCAAATAGCTTATTTTCATGAATTAAAAAATTAATATAAATACATTAGCTTTTTACTAGATTCTGCCAAATGATCTACACCAGTTGGCTATTATACCTCCGAAACGTAACGGACACTGAATTACTAAAACTGAGCTGAAAATATGTGTCGTTGGCCTCTTTTGTCCTACTTTAAATAACGAGCATTGTACCATCCCTTGTCAGCCGCACTGCGGCTCACAAGGGATGATATAACACAAGTCTTAAAACTAACCCTCTATCCTTTGGTCTATCTTCCAGAGATCAAGTACCCAAGCCCACTGAAGGTGGTAGCTACCAAAAGTTAACGTAACTCCTCGAACTAGCCCCTGGGGGGGCTTATTTACTTTTGATACTTTTTGGGTGGGGCTTATTCAAGGGAGGCTCATTGTCAAAGCTCCTCTTCTCCAAACTATTACAAGAACAGTCTAGATTTTAAGCATAAGTCTGTATCAAAGTCTTCATCATCATTTAGGGTGGCGGCTTATTCGAGGTGGGCTTATTAACAATTTGAGATTCTAGCATGGGGACTTATTAGAGGGAGGGACTTATTCGAGGGGAGGGGGCTAATTCGAGGATATACGGTAATGGAACAAGCCATTTCTTTGTACTTTGTAAGAATTTATGCAATGATTTTGAAAAATAGGCCTCTCCAAAGTAGTCAATGAACGTTTGCTGGAAACTATGTTGGGTATTCATATAATGTTTTTGTCAACTTTACAAACCTGTGTTTCTAAGTAACTTTGCATACAAATCCAACCCTTGTTTTGACTAATGCTATGAAGCAACCATCTCTAGGTGTGGACGGGATAAAATTAATTTTTCTGAAGTTCTTGTAAGTACATAGCAAAGTTGCTATACTGAGATCCAGCAATTGCCGCATTTCATTAAGGGTAAATACCGCTTTTTCCTCAATATTTTGATACCACATTGCTTATTATCCGACATTTTGTGAATTAGGTACACTTCCCTAAGAGCTTTCACATAAGGGAAACAATGAAAGCACAGACTTTTCTTACTTGAAATATAAAGTAAGCATTGCAACAAATACTTCACCGCTTAAATATTAGCCACAGGGCACATTGATATTAAAATGGGAGCCATGATTATGGTCAACCTCTGAAAAATTTGTTTTCAATGTACGCCAATTTGGGTAAGCATGTTCAATGCTATTGTAAGAAGAGTGCTTCTCAAACTTGCAAAGCTCAAAGAATCTCGCATATGCTACAAAAGCGATAATAAATCCAAATAAAATATTAAACAAGAAATTTAAATGTAACATTTCCGGTAAAAAGTTGCAGTGACTTCACATTGCATTAAAAAGTTTTCCTTGTATACAAATTACTTCAATTTGACATCTGGCTGCTGTCTAGTTCATACTTAAAATTCAGACCCATTCCATTAAAGTGTGAATCGCTAACTGCATCCATTCTCCGATTCATGTCATCTGTGAAGTAGTTCTTCCAGTCTCCAACTTCACCTTTTCTAATAAATGAACCTTCTGAGCCAGGTACAAACGCAGCCTCTCTGATAGCTTCATTGTTGACTGATTTATTCTGCTTCATTTCTTTAAAGCTCAAATGTGTAATAAGCTTCTGAATCTGATCTGAAGTAAGCTCCTTCTTAAGAAACTTTGCTACTTTTTTGATGACAGCCGGAAGATTCTCCTTCATCTCTTCAAAAAAGACTATGCATAAATTTGGATGATCCCTTCTTTTCCATGCTTCCGCTGTGTACTCGAAATAGCTGCTGTAGCAAGGGAGATCCTTAAGAAGTAGATTGAAATAGGTTTGAAAATCACCCTTAAATCCATACATAGTCAACAGCTTTTCATGATGGAAAGCTGAAACTGCTGTATCTTTAGGGTTTCGCATGCACATAATCACCTTACATTCATCCAACAAATTTGGTGGTAGCAAATCAAATGGCAAATGTGATTTCAAAATCTTTGGTGATGGAAGAGATTCAATTTTATCAAGCCACTCTTCTCCTGACACTCCAAGCTCCTTCTCGATATTGCCACCAAAGTCAGCCAGAATTGCCATATCAATGAACGGTATCCTTTCATTTAGAGTGGATTTTTTAGCTTCTTCGATGTCACATTGATTCATAATGCACCATACCATTTCTCGCATCCATGTCGTGCCAGTTTTCATCCATCCAAATACAAACAGATCCCCAGTTGTAACTTTTAAGTTGTAGATTCTTTGCTTAAGCTTTAAGTATGCGATGGGCAGCATGCAGTTTCCGGGTTTCGTCCTGATGTACTTATTGCCTTGTTTGCTTGCCTCGTAGTTCTGTGCGAGCAATTCATTTTCAGCCTCACTTAGATCGAGCACTTTAATATGTGACATTCCTGAAATACATAGAATGCAATTCAATATGAATAGTAGGATTTGAAATCAACGATTAAAGCAAGTAGTTAATACATCTAAACTTTGCAAATGGGTTGGAGCTTAAAGACATTTAGGTCAGAAACCTGAAAGGATTGGGTGAAACGGAACTTTCAATATATAACAAAAGGGTAAACCGTCATATGACGTTCTACATGTATAACCTATGTTAATTTTAAAAACTGCATCGGCCATACAATCAATAAGATTAGTAACAAGAAAAATTGCTTTCTATTGCAAAGCAGCGTAGTTTCAAGTTTGAAATTTTAGTAAAGTAAAAGAGATCTGAAGTTTGATATAGCAGAAAATCAGAACAACAAAAGGGCATTGATAGTGATTCTTTTCATATCTAAATAATAGATGGTAATGCTGTAAGGTTAATGGAAAATTATCTAATATTGAATATATACAATAGTGTCATGTCCCTCAGGTGTCATGTCTTAGACCTTTTTTGTTTTTTCTTTTCATAAATTGATATGCCATACGCACTTAAATGCTCAAGGACTACGATGTACGCTGGTGATACTAGTCTGGCATACTCTGCTAAGAATATTAGTGATACACACAATGATATGAACTATGAACTAAAATGTCTTAGAAAATTGCTATATAGTACTAAGCTGTTATTAAATGTTGCCAAACTTACATTCACATGCTGATAGGCGCAAGAATGCATTACAAAATAAAAGCAATGGAGAACCAAGGGTAGAGTTTAAGATACCATAAGGACTTATTGTTCAAAACACATGCATTAAGTTTTCGGGTACCGTAGAAATCCGATTAAGCGCCCAGCACCTAATAAGCGCCCACTTCGAATTAGCGTCCATGTAAAGCTCTTAAGGTTCAATAAGCGCCCAGCACTTTTTAATCGCCCCCTGCTAATAAGCGCCCATCTTAAGAAACTGGGCGCTTATTCGAAAGCAGTCCCGAGAGATTGCGTGCTTATTCGAAATTTTTGCCTTCTGTCAAGTGCTTCCATTATCTTGAAAAAAGCCGGAGTGGAAACACATTTATCATACCGACTGACCCAGAAAAATTTACATGGCTCAGACAAGACATAAAAAAACAAAATAATCACTCTCGAAAACAAGTTATAAAAGTCACTCCCTAAGGGTCATTTCTATTACTTTTGAAGAAGCATAAAAGTAAGCTAAAAGGTATAAACTGGAAATTTCCTATACAGTCCTTTTTTCTGTGTTTTAATTCCAAGGTAAAAATGTCTCTTTGATTTTAACCATTTGTTCATCAAGAACTTTTGCTGTTCGACTACAGTTTGTCCGGGCTGAAAATTTTGCTGGTACCACAAGCCCAACCTCCCGTTTTCTTTTCCCGGTGATTTCAACGTAGATCCCATTTCCTGTGTCTGCCTTCAAAAATTTGTTTAGCAGTTTCGATAATTCAACTGGTACAAGTCCTAAAAGAGTGAGAGTAGATGTGTCTTCCACTGACCGTTTGAAAATACCAATAGAGTATATGTCATAAACTAACGCTTCTCTTCGGTCATCTGGCTTCGCTATCAGAACTTGTCCAATTAAAGGTGTCTAAATACTTTTGTAAACATCATGTCCGCTAATAACTAATAAGCGCCCAGCACCTAATAAGCGCTAACTTTGAATAAGCACCCAGGAAAAAACTTAGATATTCAATAAGCGCCCAGGGCGCTAGTTCGGATTTTTACGGTATTCAAATTGGCAACCACTTAAAGTGGTAAGAACATGTAGAGTCAGTATCGGTTAAAGTCTCATGAACTTGGGTTAGCACGCGCAAAATTGTAGAGAGACAGTAAAGTAGATCTGTGGGTAAACTAATCAGGCCTTAAGTTATTTTATTACCCTCTTCAATAGAGCATCCTATCTAACAAATGGACCACTTCGCAATTTCGAAGTAAATAGAAGACCTCCACGACTAATTTAAGCAAAACAAGAGCATAATTGTTTGCATACAAGTGGGTTATGGTCTGGAATTCGCTACCTAGCGATTATAAGAAAGCTAACACTTTCCAATCATCTAAGATGAAAGTTAAGACCATGCTGGAATAGTAGTAAAATTTGGCATGTGAATTTTCTGCTTTCTTCTTGTAAACTTTCCGACTTTATATTAAAGTATATCATTATTTATTACATAATTTCTTTATTTAGAATTGCTTATATCAAGTTTGTTAGTTAACATGTATTAAAGATTATATATATGAGTTTCAACATGGCCCCCTGGAAAACAGATCTTAGTATCTGAGGGGTTGCCATGTCTAAAGAATTAAAAAGGTACTGGATAATGACAATCAAGATGCATGTTAGACGTTCACCTCTGAAGTGTAGGAGTTTATTATACTTCTTTCGCAGTTGATTTCTTATTACACAAAAATAACATCTGCAATTGAATAACGCGGAAGAAACTAACCGATCACCTATTAACGCAAAAAGCAAAATTGGTCCATAAATTGAGTGGTAATTATGTGAATCAAGAAAGACTAGAATATCTCTATAGTACTTAATTAACGCGAATTTCAACCACGAAGGATTTAGCTCAAGTAAATTTGCATTTCTCTGATATGTGTATCTAACAGTTTAAGCTTATCATTGGTAGAGACAGAGCATATTTTGTTCATTGTATGCATTGATAGAGACCGAAACAGTCACTTTGAGACCCCTTAACCACTACCTTAGCGTCAGTCCATGAAAACTAAAAATGGGCCTACAAGCACATGCTAGTAGGAGGTAGACCGAGCATCTAGTAGGCAATCGGATTCATTCTCCGCGAGCCTTGCAGATCATTAGATATATCTTCAGGGCATAAAACTGAATATACGTCATATAATATGAATTTGTGTAGTTGCACTGATTATGATCGTTAATACGAAAGAACTTATAGAAAGAAGCTTCCTTTTACTGAGCCAAACATTTTGATCGGCTTCAGGAAAATCATACCAGAATCGTAATATTTCTTGATCAGCAGTATTTTGCCATGTGGATTGAACTGTGTAAAAAAATGGCAAATGTTGTGCTAGGAGAGTTTAATAAGGCTATAGGAAAAACTGGCAAGTATTGATAAGAATTCTGGACATGCTAGGAGGTAAGTTAATTGACAAATTTCTGTAAAGCTCTCTGCTCAGAAGCTTTTTGCTTCAGAAGGGAACATGTATTTGATAACGACAGCAACGACTTTCTATAAGAAACATTTGGACTTTGGTCATCCGAAAGCTAGAGCATGCTCTGGAAAAAGGATCTCTGGTGAGGCACTTTTCTATTAGGACATTGCCCTCATTTTGTAATCTGTGATATGAAAATTAATGTAAACAGATTCTGTGTAGCGTTGGGCTCCGGAAAGACGCTAAGCGATTAAAAAAAAGATAATATACATGGGTTTACATTGCTAAAAAAGAACTCATTTTGCTCTCAACCAGTCAGCGGATATGTTTATATAATGATATTAACCATGAAAGTGCTTCCATTTTTTACATTTTGCAGTGTAACGCCAATTTACAGCAGAGTTGCTGCACAACTTTTAGCTAACAAAACAACTACACTAAATTACAGAGACAAGCTTTACTTGCAAACTTATATGTAAAACATAGCATTAAAGAACTGCAAAACGGCCATTATTTTTCAAATATTCAATGCCAGACACTAATCAGGCATAATCGACGCTAGCCTTTAATCAATATACTAGGCACTTAATCTTATCGACACTATTAATTAATTTTAAACGTTTTGGACTCATTCTGGGATCCCTCACCAATAATAATGTACATACAGACATAAATGGGTTTGAATATCAAGAGAGAGGTAAACAAATTAACAAGGCACGTCAAGGGATAACAGAAGAGAGTGTATTCGATTGTGGACTATCAACAAGCTCCAAAAGCTTGGCAGGTACAACTTTAATTGATATCTCAGAGTCCTAGACTGGCAAATGAATTTTTATCCAAGATTTTCAACATATGACGCAGAACCTATTACTTTCCAGCATAGGTGTCAAATCTTGATTGGCTAAGAGAGGAATCACTTTTCTATGTAATTAGCCAATGAGATTGCGATAATTCGCTCAAAAGACGCGTTTTGGGGGTAAAGAGTACTGTCTCTTTGAACAACACATGATCATATATAGTTTAAAGAATTGAAAAATATTTTGCAAGCATGTTGAGAAGGCTCCAATGCATATTTCCAGAAGGATCAATTTTACGATCTTAAGTAGAACAAAAGTCTTGAGGATAAATGTAAGACCGCATGCGGGGGAGCATAGGGGGAAACAAGATTAGTACTTTTTCTCTATTATCGCTTTTGGCATGTACTCAGGTGTCTGTTGATCTTACATTATGTTATTTAAGTTCACTTTGAGGACATACAATGAAGAAACCTTGCCTGCCATTGCCAATCTTCACTCTTTAAAGAAGGGAAAGTCCTAATGTATTGCCAAGAATGCTGAAGCCACAATCTCAAACTTCTAATCTAACAAGTGACTGTCGAAATACACTACCATGGAAAAATTTTACGTAGATTCCAGATTTGAGGTCTAAATTATCTTTTTATACTGCATTTGTTAGGTAGAGTCTCTAAACCAGTACCAGCCTAATAGGTTGAATCTAATTTTGTCTATTTAACCATAGATTCCAATGTTATCGGCCGTTGCCAACAAAACGATTTCAATAAATTTGTAGAGGAAGTTCTTCGCTTTCAGAAAAAGTGGTGATCATTTTGAAAAATGTTCCAAGAGACACATAACAATATCTAGAAGTTCTACATCTAGCATTATTTTGCAACACGTCAGAAAATAACGGGTTGTGCAACTGTGAAAAGTTGTTGCTGTCAGCAGGGTGCACTGCGTCTAGTGTGATTACGCTTGGATGCAAAGAAACATTGAATTTCATCCTAAACGTAGGATATTTTAACCACAGATACCTTAAATCCTCGAATTAGCCCCCTGGGGGCTTATTTATTTAGATGCTATTTGGGTTGGGGCTTATTCGATGGAGAGGACTTATTCGAGGGGGGGCTTATAAAATTATTTGACAAATGGTGTATAATTGCTCATTGTCAAAGGTCCTTTTCTCCATACTATTACAAGAACAGTCTAAATTTAAGCATTAGTCTTTGTCAAAGTCTTCATTATCATCTGGGTTGGGGACTTAATCGAGGGGGTCTTATTCGAGGGAGGGTGCTATTTCGAAGATTTACGGTATGCAAAATATTCGTAGCTCACATTATAGGCCATACAAATCCAAAAACGATTTCAATAAATTTGTAGAGGAAGTTCTTCGCTTTCAGAAAAAGTGGTGAATCATTTTTCAAAATGTTCTGAGAGCAACATAACAATATCTAGAAGTCCTACATCTAGTATTATTTTTGCAACACGTCAGAAAACAACGGGTTTGGCAACTGTGAAAAACATGTTGCTGTCAGCAGGGCGCACCACGTCTAGCGTGATACAGCTTGGATGCAAAGAAACATTAAAGTTCATCCTTATCTTAGCACTTTTAAGCCACAGATCTGCAAATTATTCGTAGCTTACATTATAGGCCATACAAATCCAAAAATTAAGAAAATCAATATTGCAGAACTTACCTTAGCAACTGTAGCAAGTAGTTTTATGATCCAATAACAACTCAAGCGCGCATTTGGCTGTTTGTTCAAACTATTGGATCACTTTTGAAAACGTATTCTCTCCTTGATCAGGTTTATTTTATAGAAGGCATTGTATTAGTTCGATAAGAAGCCAATGTGTTGTATTGTATCTTATCAATTAGTTTTGAAATAATAATTTTTGGGCTAGAAATGTTGCATAGGTTCCAAATGTTTGATTGCCAGAGAGCTCTGATCACATTTAAATTCTCCATAGCGTTTAAGCCAATTAGAGCGCGCGATTCTATCCACAAATGCACTCAATGAAACGTTTTTATACAGAACCTTAATAAAACGTCTGCAAACCGCTCAATAATTCGTACAAAATACGATTACAGAAATCAACACTCAGCAACTCAATTTTTCGCAGGCTTATCTACGAAAATGTAAAAATATGCTAAGCGGTGCCCAATTAACAGTGGAGGGCAGATATTTCTTGTGAAAAAATTGAGTGGGGGCAGTTATTCGAGAACTAAGATTACTTACACTTATAAATATATATATATATATATATATATATATATATATATATATATATATATATATATATATATATATATATATATATATATATATATATATATATATATATATATATATATATATATATATATATATATATATATATATATATATATATATATATATATATATATATATATATATATATATATATATATATATATATATATATATATATATATAATTGCAGTTACGTAGTGACGACATTAATGTTTCATGTGGTATCTGCTTCTGCAGCTCTGCAAACTATGTTTGAAATTTTTCTCCATGCTGCATGGTCCTGTGCTTTCGATCTTGTTTGCTCAAGGTCTTTCTTGATACTTATAATTGGTATTGGAAATGACCCTTCCAATGATCTTGCTCTTGCAATATCATTATTCAATGTTTTAACGATAGTTTCACGAGGCCTGCCTATGAACCCTTTGTCTGATCATTCAAAGTAGAATTTCATTGTCTTACAATTATAAAAGATCTAATTCACGACACATGAAAAGATAAAGTGGTTCATACCTCGGTATAGTGAATAATTACTTATCCAAAGTCCCCCAATTTTTTTTCCAAAATTATACAGGGTAGGAGGACTTAAACTTTAAGGGGGCCGCTAACTGCCTGCTCGACTCAACAAGAAGAGCGGCTAGGATGAACAACGGTTTCCCATTTCGATTATTACTTAGTAGTGTTTATCTGAAGTTAATTTTGGTGACAGATATTGTCCTGCTTTCTAAGGAGTCGCCACAACAACGTGGATTTCATCAAAGATGAGAGGACTGCAACGTCGGCTGCATTTCTGTAGAAGAAATCTCTACAAATACCCAAAATCATTTGAACTTCTCTATAAATCCAGCTGAAACAATTTTTGTCAATAAGGTAGATATTCGAAATCATTCGTGGGCATGTGGAATGTATCTCAGGAAAAGGAGCTATGTTCAAGAGTACCATTGTTTGCATGAAATAATGACAGAAAGCTTCAAAAACTATGCAGAAGATTGATATATGTGTCCTCTCATAACAATAAAATAACATAGTAATTTCCATCACTTCTACTCAAGAATTACTCACTAAGTAAGGTTTAGGTCATATCGTAAACTGAGTGTAAACTTTCCATGCACTGAGCATCGATTGCACAATAGCTTCCTGTGATGATTGAGTAAAGGATCACGTAGTTCTGTGTTTGTGTTTAAGGGGGTATGAGATAAGTTAATATTAATGTCCCTGACCTACTCTTCCGACAAGAAGATTAGATTCTATTGGAGTACATACATACAGCAGCGACAATTAATATACTAAAGTTGGAAAGTATCCACAATTGTGGATGAGAATGATTGACCGATTCCATAGAAGGCCGATGATACAATATGACAGCAGTTTCCTGGCACACATCAAATATATAGTAAAATCTATGGCAAGCCACAACAGATAGAAGTTATTAGGAAAAAACCACTCACCACTACGTAGTATAGCTTCCTATCTACATAACACAAAACGATCATATATGCACATAGTTGAACTATCGTTCCGTCTGAGTTGAGAAGGGACAAAAGACTACAATAGCAATTAACTAAGGCGTCACCCTTCCTTTATCAACAACCCTGGTTTTATCTTTAGAACTCGTTGACTCTATCCATAAAACTAGGCTTTTGCTGCTAGATCCCTACCAGTTGATGTACTGGGAATATTTTTGCGCTTTCGTGATGTGCACGACGAGTGTTTTTAATCGATAGTATACACCTTATGAATGGATGATTCTATGCGAATTCTTGACGCAAGACCGCAATTGAAATTGCACACATTACGGATAATCATTGAACGAGTTCATTCCACAATTGAAATTATTTAAAAATAGCAATAAAGAACGGCAAACCTCAATAGTTGAACTCCTGAGACGTAGGCATGGCAACATGGCAACAGAGCTACTTTTATTCTCGGCCAATTAGCGGATTTGTTTACTTAAAATTATTTAGCCTTAATGTTCCATATTTTACATCTTCCAGTGTTGGTCCAGTTTGAGACGAAGTTGCTGTGGAAAATCACTACAAGCAACCGTAGGCCCTGAAAAAGATATGCGTTCATTGTGAAAAATTGCAAGTACAGTTTTAATTGATATCTCGGAGCTCTCAGCAGGCGAACGAATGATTTCCAAGATATTAGACATGTGAAAATGTGCCCATTGTTTGCTTTATATGCAAGAGGTCCTTGTTGAACCACCCTTAATTGTTAATGTAGCTGCCTGATAAGATAGTCAGACTTTAATTTGCAAAGGCATCGATACAGGCATTAGGGACAATTTTACTGAGAATCAAATATGTTCCAAATAAATAGTCCATTTTGTGATGTGAAATGGAAAATGGAACAGTCAATTTGATACACGTAAACTACAACAAACAAAATATACGAAACAAATTACCTTATCGAAATAGCATGTAAACAGCGAAAAACTATGCAATATAAACTAAGCAATATATAGAATAAACTAAACGATATATAATGAAACTTAAAACCGATAAAATTTACTAGTGAAATGCAATAACAAAACAAAACTTACATTTTGTCCCAGAACTCGATGGAACATGCCAAATTGCGATGTGATGTTTAAATCCAATACTAGTTATGTACTAAAACCTCTGTCTCACATCTTAATTAATAATCACGAAAATTGCTTCCAAACGTGTGTGCTTTTCTAATATTGCTTTCAAAAGTTCCAAACGTGTGAAGCTGATCATAATACGATTTCGAATGCCAGAAAAACAACAACGTGGTGAAAACAACAACGTGATGAAAACAAATCGCTACAAATAACAGAAAACAACTACGCAGAGGCTTAGCTGCCGTTACAGTTAAATCGGCAAGAACTAATCCACTCATGCACAAAATGTACAAAAGACTTAGGCTAGCGAAAATAATCCTCAAATTTATATGACAAGTGAAATATATGTCGTGTTCACTGTATAAACCATTTATGGCAAATGTCGCGAAGAATGGTAAGCTGATAATTCCAATATTCTGTCGTGTAAACTTCAAAATAATATTTCGGTAATATTCAAAGACTAGGATGTGGGTCAGAATGTAGTAAAAAATCTTTTTTTGCATGATCTAATGGACCCCAAAATAATATCGATGTCACGTAGTGGTGTGATAGCTAGTTTAAATTTTCGGTAAAATGAGACTTACTAGCCTTCAGCTGTGAAGCAAAATGTTAATTTTCTGGATTACGTATGCAAGCCTGAGCTTTCTTCACATTTTGTGCATGAATGAATAAGTTCTCGCCGATTTAACAGGATGGTTCATGGAGGGAATCTTGTATATAACGTAAACAATGGGCACCACTCCAAATGTCGAATATCTTGGAAGCCATTCATTCGCCAGCTTAGGGCGCATAGATGCCAATGAAAAATGTATTTATGATTTTTAAACAAAAAGCTTGCCCTGTAAATGAATGTAAATTTTTCACTGGAGCAAGAGCTGTGGGTAGTGATTTTATCACAGCAGCTCCATCTCAAAATGGTACCATAACGAAAGGTATAGAACCCTATAGTATTTTATTGGTTAATACTTTTATTTAAACAAATCCGCTGGTTGTTTGAGAACAAAATGTGGCTTTGCTAGGCATGCTTAAATAGATTGGATTTGACATGACCGACAATAATGTTACTTAAAGTAGTCTGCGCTATATGAACCTATTCTTATCAGGTGAAATCGTCCAGCCATGCGAAATGTAATGATGGATTCTCTTCACTACTTTCATTCGAGATTATGCTGCCTTTCGTTATGACAGCCTCAAGAGTAGAGTGTCATCGAACTACCAAGGACATCGCCTCATTGATTGCCATCGCTCACGAGAAATTAAGTACGCATATTGAACTTCGAATGATTTCGTGTTGAGTGAACCATTTCGCTTAGCAGGAAAAAGCTTTACGCTGCTCAATTATTTGAAAGGAGTGCTCGTAGACTTTGGCCACATTATCCGGGATGTATCTAAAACCTACAACTTGACATGCTAACAAACTCAGAAATGCAGAACTGCCAATAAATCTACCTTTTCAAAGGCTCCACGGATGCAGTGGCATCTATCTAAAAAGTTCAAATCGGATTGGTTAAACACTAAAGTCCAGGCAAAACGCTCTACACTTTCTATTCAAAAAACGCTCAGCTTTTGTGTGCAGTGAAAAGTAGAGAGCATTTTGCTACCTTGTATAGTGAATGAAAACTGTTGTCAGATGCAAAAACATGCGTAGGGAGCTGTCATTTTTAGTATAGGGTACATTGGTGGAAGAGGTATTTAAAAGAGATGGAAAAGTTTCCTTACCCTATACACTACGTTGAATAAAATTTGAAACCCCATTTCGAAATACTGAAAAAATACAATATTCCATACTAGTGCTACTCACATCGTGCATCCTCCAGGTGTAGTACCAGGAACTTTCCGGCGAAGGGCTGACTCTTCCGATAAGGGGCTAAGATACAGTTAGGAAGATGTCAGGTATGTTGAGGAGTAGGAAGATTTAGTAGAGCAAAACCTTGCAAAAGCAGTTTTAAAACTCTGTGTTAGAGACTGAGAAATTTGAAAGAAAAGGGTGGTTTTGCTTTTGAAGCTTTGGACACAATTCAATAATTCACCGTGACTTCGATCAGGGGCTTGAGAAAACCAAAATCGCAACCATGTCATTCCACGAAAGATCATACAATCGGTGTTAAGTTAAAATCTTAATAAACCTATGAAACTTCTACTGTTGATTCATCTAATTGAGGTGAGAAAGTACTGAAAATTTGAAGTTTGCAACTTTTTCCGTTCAAGAGTTGTGGCACTATTTGTAAGCTTTGACCTCGCCCAGAGGTGGAGTTTTGAAATTCCCAAATCGTCAATGAGCTCTAACGAATAAACGAGTCTCTTCTATATCTTCATCTTTTTTATCATTTTTGCATAGACTTGGGACACTTCTAGAATAGCAAAAATCAAGTTGTTGTGAAGATGGTATCAACGTCTATGAGGTGTTGAAATGCCACAAACTGACAATTTCGAGGTTAAACTTTTGCCAGGATGGTCTTGTCAGGAGTCAAAGAACGTATATGATATACTCAAAGATAACCAACTTTCAAGTAATTTCCCTTAGATTTCTGATGGGAAATCAAATACTACAGTCTTTCGCATGTCTTATTTCCCTGCTAGGTGGTCTTCAAAATGCTCCAAGCATAAAAAATTACTCCATATTACAAAAATTCACATTTGTAGATCAGCATTATTGCAACGCTTTTTTATCACACTAGTATCTTATGCTTCTCAAAATTAACTTACTCGTTTTGTTAATCCTACTTTTCAGGAGAAGGACTTTTATAGTGGCAATTGATTGAAGTATATGTTTACTTCTCTCTGCTTACACATACATTTACGTCTCTCTGCTTACAACGCTTTGTTGAGGCTATGATATCTGGCGAAGAGTAGTGGAAGTAATCATTCACGATGAACCATTTGCCAAGGCAGCTGGTACGCCTGTTTTTGATCCTGCATGCTTAAAGTACCTTCATGTCGATGCTACTGTCGTTCAACGCCATAAACACAAAGCCTAGGTATTTAGAATGTGAGCTTTCTTAGTTGAGAGACTTAAGCTAATTCGATATCTGAGTTTAATCAAAATATCTCTGCACTGAAATCAGCCAGTTTTGACACAGTGATTGAGAAACAAACCAATCTATATAAGTCCACACAAATCAGGTTCTACTACACTATCAACAGAGTGCAGCTGCAAGCTGACAGATGTGTTTTTAAATGTCAAAATGCAGGCTGTACTGAAGAGAATTTAATACAAGTCCTTAATTAGAGGTCGAACAATAATAGGTACAAATATGTCAATGCTACGTTCCAATGTCCTTGATAAAGAGTATGATCTAATAACCTTAATCAGCCAATCACAAAGCTCGAAGCCACTGAGGAACCAATTATGCTCATAGATGGCGATTCCACAACTTCCTCTTTTGCCATTAGCAATGTCGAAAGTGACATTTCTCTCCATGCTGAGACCAACAAAATCGAAAAGCAAGGGGGACAGTATTCCCAACAGTTCAAAGGAAACAAATTCGAACTGACGCGACAAAAGCTAATAGCAAAGGCTTGTTCAATATTTTGCTGTGCGAACTGTTGTAGGAACAACTGTTACAGATGGATTGGAAAAAATGACTTCGGTAAGGCATGTGGAAGAAAAGGCCATATTTCAATCTTTTGTTTTCAAAAAAAAGTAGAAGTATCAGCGTTATCCGCCATAAATAATGCTACTACAAAAATGCCCACACAATAACCAAATCTACCAGAAAGACATAATTGTCCGTTGGTCATGATCAAATTAAAGTCATTATTGATACAGGGAAGGAGGTTAAATTCTTGCCTGAAAGTGAGATGCCATCAGACACCAAGAGAATCTTCCAAACTTCCATCACTCTTCAACCGTATGGCAGCAAAATCATTACCCCAAAGGCCAAATAACACTTGAAACAAAAACATGAGGCAACGAAACAACAAAGCTGCATGGATCTTTGAAATTCGGAAATATGCATGTAAATTGAAATGATGATGATGAACTCTGCACGCACATCGGCCAACAACTGTTAACTGGTCTGGATGCCTTGATGCACGAGCGGTCTTTAGAATAATAGTAGAGCGTAGCCGTTATAATAGCTATTAACTTTTATCTTCATTCAATACTTGTACACATGGTTTGGGTAGGAGACTCTGATAGATCAAAGATGATCGACAAAACAAGATCTGATAGCGCCCAATATCCGATTATAAACTTTGATGTTGCTTGATCTATAAGCATACCAACTCCTCGTTCATGTACCTCTCCGCCTGAATATATAAATGTATGATTGCCAGTTATGATCTTGCCTGTTCCTTTCCATCTTGTCTCACTAACTCCTAATATGGCTATATTGTATCTCATAGCTTCTTTTTTAAGATTTTCAAGTTTTCCGGATTGATATAGCGTGCGAACATTCCATGTTGCAACTTTAATTTCATTTCGATTCTTCAAAGCAGTCATTGGATAACGGTCTAGGCCCACCTGCTATGCATGGGTCTCCCTACCGGGCGAGGCACTACCCAAGTTTTGAGTATTCCCATTCACGCCGTTGTAGAGACTAGAATTATCGAATTGCATGATTTGACTAGGCAGAATACGGAAGTAGTTTGCCTATGCTTTTTTCCGGGTGTTTTTATCGAGACACAATCTCTATCTAAATGGCCAGTGATGTCCCACATGGACCCCGCCCTTTGACGGCTTTTGTTTTAAGTGCCACTGGGTATTTAGTTACCCTCCTCACCATGCAAGCCTGGTGGGGTTGCCAGTTTAGTTGCCGATGACTCTACCCGAGACAGGTGGTACAGGGCTACGTGGTACCTGTAGCAGGCAAAGCCTGACCTGACAAGGGCTTCAGCTATATCTTTCTCTTTTGTAATTATTATCCCCTCAACCTCTAAGCTCGAAATTTCTGCTGAGGGGGGTTGTTTTGTCAAGTACCTTATTGATTACCTGCCACAGTCTTTTAGGATCTCCCTTGTTTTCTTCAATTAAACCGAGATAATGTGACTGTATTGCATCTCGAATTTTTTGCGTTACCTTATTACGGAGATGCTTGTATGTGTTCCACCTTTCAGGAGATTTTCTTGTCGCTTCTTTGCTGCATCCCTCTCTTTCATTAGTCTCCTTATTTCTGGGATGATCCAGAGAGACGGGGGTATTGCCTAACCTCCTTTTCTTCAGGAGTGAATGGATATCTAAAACCGACTCAAAGATCTCCTGAAAGGTGGTGGCTATATTATCTGGGTTATCAGCGTAAGAGCTAAGGATGGCTTCCCAATCTATTTGCTGCAGGTCGTTGCGAAATAATCCCCTGTCATATTTGCTCAGAGAGCGAATTTCCAAAATTCTTGGTTTTTTATTTTTGACTCGCCAGGCATTCACTTTTCTTATTCCGTATACCAAATAGTAATCAACCACCCCTAACTCTAGAACGTCTGCCTTTAATATATATTTTGGGCTAGTGGTTGAGAAATGGTCTATTAACGTTTTACTTGTGATTTGTTCGTTGCGCTCATTCGTTGTTACAGCTACCGAGTATAGCTTTTAATCAGTTGTTCAAGCTGATATATGGTAAGGCAACAGGACCCGACAACATCTCAGTTGAAATGTTAGAAGCACTGGAAGGTATTGGAATCAATAAAATGGAATCTGTAATGAATAAAATGTATGATACAGGTAAAATTCAAAGATGTCTATCCAGATCAATATTTGTAACATTGCCGAAAAAGGCAGGTGCCACAGAATGCGAGCTACATCGAACTATTAGCCTAATGAGTCACATTACAAAATTAATGCTGAAAATCCTAATGAAAAAAATGAAAAGACCTATATGTGAAGAAATTGCAGATATACAATGCGAATTCACTGAAGGAAAGGGAACTATTAATGCGATTTTTATAATGCGCAATATTATTGAGCGAAGTATTGAAGTTCAAAAAGATCTATATTTGTTTTTTATTGATTACTCAAAGGCTTTTGATAAAGTCAGACATGATAAAATGTTCGATATGCTTGATAGACTTGATATTGATGGAAAGGCTTTGCGATGGTTAAGAAATTTACACTGGGAACAGACCGCTGCAGTTAGCATAGAAAATAAACTAAGTGAATGAATTAAAATCGAGAGAGGGGTTAGACAAGGGTGCGTTTTATCACCGGACTTATTTTCTTTGTACAGCGAAATGATCTTGAGGGAAATCGAAGAATTACACGGGGTGTTAATAAATGGACATAATATAAACAACATTAGGTATGCAGATGATACTGTTTTGATTGCTGAAACAGAAAATGATCTTCAATGTATTCTTAATAAAGTTATAGAAAAAAGTGAGTCCCTTGGACTGTCATTAAATGCAGAAAAAGTATACTCAATGATAGTATCAAAAGAAGAAGTGTCCACTGATATGTAAACTTACAGCAAATGGACTAGACATCAAACAAGTTGAAAAATTCAATTACCTAGGAAGTTTTCTAACATCTACTGGCAAATCTGATTGTGAAATAAAGCGAAGAACTGCGTTAAGTAAAGCAGCATTTAACAAAAGGAGATCTATTTTAATAAGTTCCAATATCACTATGCGAATAAAACAGAGAATCTTGAAATGCTATATCTGGTCTATTCTTCTATATGGTTGTGAAACGTTGGAGCATCTCGTCTTGTATGCAAAAGCGCTTAGAGGCAACCGAAATGTGATTCATAAGAAGAATTTTGAAGTTTTCATAGATTGACAAAATATCAAATGAGCAAGTACTGACAATTGCCAACTTAAAGCGTGAACTAATGTAGACAATTAAAAAAAGGAAAATGACGTTTTTAGGGCATGTGATGAGAAGAGACAGCGTAGAAAATCTATCGCTAACAGGAAAAATGAATAGAAAAAGAGCCAGAGGGAGACAGAGGATAACTTATCTAGATAATGTTAAATATTGGACAGACATCATAAATGGAAATCATTTTATTCATGCTTGTCAAGACAGAGAAATTTGGAAGCGCATGATCGTTGAAGCTCTGGGGCAAGACACGTAAAGAATAGCTGAAGCACTAAATAATCCCTTTACCAACATAGGGTGGAAACTTGCTACCAAGTTAGGGTCTAGGCCTGATGACGATTGTCTCAAGCATATCAATGTTCACCAAAACGAAATGATGTTTGCACCTATTCATGAAACATATGTGCTAAATGCCATCAAGCAACTAAAAAATGGTAAGGCGCCGGGCCCGGACAAGATCTCTACTATGCTAATTAAAGACGCGGCAGACTTTATTTGGAAACCATCAACCATGATTTTCAACTCGTCATTAAAGTATGGCGCTTTCCCAAATATCTGGAAATTAGCAATGATCACGCCAATTTTTAAATCAGGCTCAAAAAGGGATGGAATCACTTATAGACCTATCTCTGTCATTTCAGTTTTCTCTCAGATATTGAAAAAAATAGCCCACGATCAGCTTAGTAGATATCTCATATCAAACAAAGTATTGATGCCAAATCAATCTGCTTTGAGAAAAATGCATTCTACTGTAACATCCTTGATAAATGGTACTGACTATTGGTATGAATATATGGACAAAAAGCAGCTCAACCTGGCCATATTTCTGGATTTAAAAAAGGCATTTGATACCGTATATCATACAATACTGATAAAAAAGCTAAATGGTTTACATCCTTCTTAAGTAATAGAAAACAATTCTGCACAGTGAATGGTCAATAGTCAGGGGCCAGATTGGTAACATGTGGTATACCTCAAGGTTCATGCTTAGGACCACTCATGTTTATCATCTACCTGAATGACTTTGAAAGTGCTTACAATTCTCCAAAGCTAGCATGTATGCAGACGATACACATGTTACATTAACATCTAGTAACATTGGTGTTCTACTTACAAATGCCCACCAAGAATTAAGAAACATCTCAGAATGGATCTGGATGAACAAACTAAGCGCAAACTTGGAGAAAACCGAATACATGATTATTGGCCATCCACGGAGGACAAACAAAGTTGAAATCTTACAACCACTACACCTTAATGATTCAGAAATAAAGAGAGTCACGAAGATCAAATCATTAGGGGTTATGGTGGACAAAGGACTAAACTGAGAGGACCAATTCAACAAAGTGAAAGGAAAGAATAATGGAGGTCTAAAGTCGCTAAAAAATTGAAAAATCTTATTTCACAACCCCAGCTTGACCATGTATACTGTGCACTTATCGAAAGTCATCTGAGATACGCTAATGTTATTTGGGGGAGTCTAACCAAATCTAAATTGAATACACTCCAACGTCTGCAGGACAGAGCACGCTCGGTTATTGACAAGGCCAGACTAAAAGACAATTGGTCTCATAACTGGCTGACCGTTGAGCAACTAACAAAGTTCGATCGATCAGTTATGACATGCAAAATAATCAGCAGACAATGTCCCGAAAGCCTTTGGGATAAATACCTTCATAGGACCTAGCACTCCAACTACAGAACAAGGAATTGCAGGGACCTGCAAATCCCAAGAAACAACCTTGAATATATGAAGAAAGGCTTTCAATACCCGGATCTGAAAGCTTGGAACGATATTCCCATCAATATCAGAGAGCTCCCTACACTTAGTAAATTCAAAAAGTAATTGAAAAGTTATTATAGCTGCTAAGCACAGCACTAAAACAAGACCCCCTGGAAGATCAGCTACTATGATAGGCTACTGTACTTAATTCAGATTTAACTGTTTTTATATAGTATTGATGTAATTAGGGTAACTAATTTCTTGTCTTTAATTTATTATCTGACATTTAATTATAAGCTGAAGGGATTTTGTGTAAAAAGAATTTTAAATAATAAATAAAATAAAATAATGTAGTGTAATGCATGGCGATGATATGGGGATTCCATATCACGCTGTCTAGAACTTCTGGCATAAGCGAACCAGTAGCACGTGCGCTAGATGCGACTAGGTTTACTAGACAATAATAAGGCTCTGTTAATATATGCAAAATTGCCTTACTTTCCAGGCTGTTGACTGACAAGTGAGATAAAATCACCGAATGCTTACATGTCAATTTCATTCCATCTCTCAGCTGACCGCTTCCTACTTTCCCGCCTCCAAGCAGTTCTTTTAACCATACACGTCATATTACTGCTATTGTTTTGTGTGAAGTAAATATGGGTCTGCGCTCAGCGCACAATTACTAATTTCAGCCCACTTTCGATCCTGTTGAGTGTTTATAGACTCTTTTCAGCTGACGTCACATCTCGTGTCAAGTGACGACACTGGTGGGCAAGAAGACGACATTCGCTATTAGTTTTGTATTGCAAGTGTACGTTGTCCTATCTTGATTCATCGCTCGTTGCGCTGAATTTGCAGTTATATCGTTCTTCCAATTTTTTGAATATTGTTCATCAATACCGCATCATTATGGCTAATAGTTGCATTGTTATCGGCTGTGTAAACCGTCAGTCTAACAGCAGACGGCGGATGTTAACAATGCAGGCAGTTGAAATTGCGTTTAACCAACTTTACACCGTGTATCTTCTCTTGGGACAGAGTCTCGGAGCGCAGGGCTAGGGTCAGTGTTAGATTGTGTTTGTTTCAAATACTATGGTGTCTCCACTGAAGAAATATATACAAGAATCATCTTTTCTACCGCGTATATCATCACACTTCCGGTTTCAGGCACTGTCGAGACATATATTTCATATATATTTCATATTTCAATTCTTTATAGGAGGGTAGCTCTTCAGCAATGCTGATTTTCAAGAGGCCCTCCACTTAAAAAGTTTACAATTTATTAAAATAATAGCTACTTAAAATACCTAATTACCTAATTACAATTTTTCAGTCGATTACCTAAAGTTATTAAAGTATATTAAAATCTAAAACAAAATTAAACTAAAATGAGAATAAAAACCACTGCTGAAAATAGCCAGATTTACATAAAAGAGGCTTTAAAGCTGGCCAAGTTTACGGCTTTCTTTGACTCAACTGAGAGGCTGTTCCAATATTTCGCTCCTCTGAATGAAAAACATCTTTGACCAGTTGCAGTTTTCATTAGTGGCAACTTTAGGTCATTTGAAGTATTTCGCAAGTTGTGGACAGAGTTTTGAGAGTTTCTCGAGAAAAGTTCGGTCAAATATTGTGGAGCATAACCATTTAGTGCCTTAAATACCATGATTTTAGTCTCAGAACCGATCATTTCCTCAACATAAGGGGTTAGTATACAAAGTGTTCAGTATTTTTCGTTATAATTTCTCTCGCATACACAATGCCACAAATTGTATAGCATATGATTTATGTATGCAGTACGTACGTCAATATGATGTATAGTTTATATGCGATTTCAACTGCCCGTACTTTTAACATCTGCCACAGAAGGCTATGGCTGGTGGAAATTCGTCGTAGAAGCTACAACCTTCTTCTGGGGAATGATAGTAAAGTTTATGAAAATTATTCTGCAAGCGGTAATTAAACCAGTTGTCATGATATCTTATGTTTTTGAAAGATATTTGTGTCTGCAAACATTCATTCTCGAAATGACAAATCTGCCTAATTTGCCATCACCAGCCATTATCAGAAAGCCTTTGCATTGTGTACCTATGTTGAATCAACAACTTCCCTAAATGTTATTATTATTTCAGGTGCACCTCCTTCCAATAACTGTAGTCTAGACGGCAACCTAACTTTAGAATGGGTTATGAGAAAGATTACACACGAAGAGCGTCAAATGCTATGGACTTGAGATGAATATGAATTTGGAAGAGCAGGTATGAACTCTGGAAGCACAACACTTGTCATTTTTAGACAAAAATAAGCAATGTAATGGGAAATGCTGCCATTTGAGATTTCCAAACATACTATTAAGGAACTGTCCAATCAAGATGAAATGACTGAGGGAGCATTTTCTACAGATATCAAGATGATATTGAAAATATGTACAAATAAAACATATAAATATATATATATATATAAATAAATATAGTTACCCCTCCATATTTGTATATATACAGAGTTGAAGGTCAGAGGAAGAATTACTTGTAAAATAATTGTACTCATCAAAGTTTGGTAATGATCTCTTGATATTGGCAGCAAGGCAAAGACCGATACTGGCATACCAGGCATTTCTTGTATCTTGAGGCTGTTTAAATGTGTTTCTCCTGAATTGCCAGCATTTTGTGCTTTTGTCCTTGAAAGCACCTTCTATTCAACCTTCATATAGCTTCATATGAATCTGCCCTATGAGACTTTTGGATATAGATTTTGTATGAGCAGAGCAACAGTCCTAAAATACTTTACACCAAGCATACCAACACCAAATGAGTCTGCACAATGTTGAAAATCACATATACAACAAGCCATTGGTGGAATTAGGAACTTTTATATCTTAATCATGGCAATGTAGATTAATATGATTGCAAATTTGATAGCATTATCACCATTTGTGTTGCTGTTACAAATGTTGTGCCAAGGCTTGTGAGGTAGAGAGTATATCACCACTTCAAATAATGTCTATATTGAAGTTATACAACAATTGGTACATTACCAAAATGTCTGTCTTTGATTCTCGACTCAAAGGAACTGAATTGGCATTGAAGTAATGAAGCAATAGCTAAGTCAATCAGTACAACTGTGCATTTGATTCTCAGTCTCAGGTAGTACTAAAGTTTTTTATATGCATGCAATTGCAAATCATTTGTGGATCAATGCAGGCAAACAGATGCTTTTTCACTTTGACTTGTATGCAATCATTTATGCTATAGAATCTTCTAGTTTAAAGGGAGTTTTCTACATAAATTATCGTCCTTCTAAGCGTCTTCTTCCTGCAAAACATCGCAAATCTACAGAATTTGCTGCTATTTTTTGCTTAGAATTCGTTCCTTTTTGCGAAAATTTCAGGAACCAAATTGCCAAAAAAATATCTTGATGATGAAACCAGATTGATGCTAAATTAGTGACCATATGAGACCCATCCTCCCCTCCCCATTGACTAAAACTGACTAAAATATACGAAACACTCCATACCAGTGCAAGACACACTTCGTACTTAATGCCAGACAAGTCGCATAAGGTCTAATTTTAGTAGATATATCACGTGCCTCGCTTGAAACAATCATACAGATATGGAAGCAATGCACTTATTAATATGCAAGGATAAATCCAGACCTATCCATACGATATCGTGCGAAGAGCTGTTATCATCCTATTTATAACAGGCCTCTGCACTTCTGCAGAGCACGCTTCAGGCAAGGTCGCAGTGCAGAGCTTGAGAAACATGATGATGGTGTATGATCACCAAATACATTTCTTCTTTTCATAAATCTATTCTTTCCTATTTTAGACCATCAAATAAAAGTAGTAGAATATGCATTCTTAAGCTTTTTAATTCATCCGGTGCATTGACGATTTGGGAATTTCAAAACTCCACCTCTGGGCGAGGTCAAAGCTTACAAATAGTGCCACAACTCTTGAACGGAAAAAGTTGCAAACTTCAAATTTTCAGTACTTTCTCACCTCAATTAGATGAATCAACAGTAGAAGTTTCATAGGTTTATTAAGATTTTAACTTAACACCGATTGTATGATCTTTCGTGGAATGACATGGTTGCGATTTTGGTTTTCTCAAGCCCCTGATCGAAGTCACGGTGAATTATTGAATTGTGTCCAAAGCTTCAAAAGCAAAACCACCCTTTTCTTTCAAATTTCTCAGTCTCTAACACAGAGTTTTAAAACTGCTTTTGCAAGGTTTTGCTCTACTAAATCTTCCTACTCCTCAACATACCTGACATCTTCCTAACTGTATCTTAGCCCCTTATCGGAAGAGTCAGCCCTTCGCCGGAAAGTTCCTGGTACTACACCTGGAGGATGCACGATGTGAGTAGCACTAGTATGGAATATTGTATTTTTTCAGTATTTCGAAATGGGGTTTCAAATTTTATTCAACGTAGTGTATAGGGTAAGGAAACTTTTCCATCTCTTTTAAATACCTCTTCCACCAATGTACCCTATACTAAAAATGACAGCTCCCTACGCATGTTTTTGCATCTGACAACAGTTTTCATTCACTATACAAGGTAGCAAAATGCTCTCTACTTTTCACTGCACACAAAAGCTGAGCGTTTTTTGAATAGAAAGTGTAGAGCGTTTTGCCTGGACTTTAGTGTTTAACCAATCCGATTTGAACTTTTTAGATAGATGCCACTGCATCCGTGGAGCCTTTGAAAAGGTAGATTTATTGGCAGTTCTGCATTTCTGAGTTTGTTAGCATGTCAAGTTGTAGGTTTTAGATACATCCCGGATAATGTGGCCAAAGTCTACGAGCACTCCTTTCAAATAATTGAGCAGCGTAAAGCTTTTTCCTGCTAAGCGAAATGGTTCACTCAACACGAAATCATTCGAAGTTCAATATGCGTACTTAATTTCTCGTGAGCGATGGCAATCAATGAGGCGATGTCCTTGGTAGTTCGATGACACTCTACTTTTGAGGCGGTCATAACGAAGGGCAGCATAATCTCGAATGAAAGTAGTGAAGAGAATCCATCATTGCATTTCGCATGGCTGGACGATTTCACCTGATAAGAATAGGCTCATATAGCGCAGACTACTTTAAGTAACATTATTGTCGGTCATGTCAAATCCAATCTATTTAAGCATGCCTAGCAAAGCCACAGTTTGTTCTCAAACAACCAGCGGATTTGTTTACATAAAATTATTAACCAATAAAGTACTATAGGTTTCTATACCTTTCGTTGTGGTACCATTTTGAGATGGAGCTGCTGTGATAAAACCACTACCCACAGCTCTTGCTCCAGTGAAAAATTTACATTCATTTACAGGGCAAGCTTTTAGTTTAAAAATCATAAATACATTTTTCATTGGCATCTATGCGCCCTAAGCTGGCGAATGAATGGCTTCCAAGATATTCGACATTTGGAGTGGTGCCCATTATTTACTTTATATACAAGAGGCCCTCCATGAACCACCCTTGACTGTTAAATCGGCAAGAACTGAGCCAGTTATGCACAAAATGTGAAGAAAACTCAGGCTTGTATACGTAATCCAGAAAATTAACATTTTGCTTCACAGCTGAAGGGTAGTAAGTCTCATTTTACCGAAAATTTAAACTAGCTATCACATCACTACCTGACATCGATATTACTTTGGGGTCATTTGATCATGCCAAAAACTATTTTCTTACTACATTCTGACCCACTATCCCAGTCTTTGAATATTACCGAAATATTATTTTGAAGTTTACACGACAAAATATTGGAATAATCAGCTTATCATTCTTCGTCACATTTGCCATAAATGGTTTATACAGTGAACACGACATACATTTCACTTCTCAGATAAATTTGAGGATTATTTTTGCTAACCTAAGTCTTTTTTATATTTTGTGCATGAGTGGATAAATTCTTGCCTATTTGACAGTTAAGGGTGGTTCAGAAATGACATCTTGTATATAAAACAAACAATGGGTACAACTGCAAATGTCAAATATCTTGGAAACAATTCATTCGCAAGCTTAGAGCTCCGAGATATCAATGAAAAATGTACTTACAATTTTTCACAGTGAACGCATATCTTTTTCAAGAGCTACTTACAAGAGCAACTTCGTCTCAATTGCGCCTACAATCACTGCCAAAAGTCCTTGGAACACCCTTTGACCGCAGCATTTTCTGTGACAATTATGAGATTCCGGTGAAGCACAACGGATTACGCCCCCCCTACCCCCCAGAACAATGTTGAATTAACGGTTGGGTTAGCTGACAGTTGTGTGAATGCAATTTGACTTACTTACTGTGTATAAAACCTGTATAAATCAACATTGTTTTCAAGGGGAGAGGGGAACGCTCACCAGCCAGATCAAAAAATACAGTAAGTGTTCCAAGACTTTTGGCATTGATTGTACACTGGAAGATGTAAGATATAGAACATTATTGCTTAATAATGTTGTGTAAACAAATCCGCTAAGTGGTCGAGACAAAAAGTAGCTATGTTGCCATGTTGCCATGCCTACGTCTGAGGTATTCAGCTATTGAGGTTTTTCAGTTCTTTGTTGCTATTTTTAAATCATTTCAATTGTGGAACGAACTCGTTCAATGCTTATCCGTATTGTGTGCAATTTCAATTGCGGTCTTGCTTCAAGAACTCGCATAGAATCATCCATTCATAAGGTGTATACTATCGATTAAAAACACTCGTCGTGCACATCACGAAAGTGCAAAAATATTCCCAGTACATCAACTGGTAGGGATCTAGCAGCAAAAGCCTAGTTTTATGGATAGAATCAACGAGTTCTAAAGATAAAACCACGGTTTTTGATAAAGGAAGGGTGACGCCTTTGTTAATTGCTATTGTAGTCTTTTGTCCCTTTTCAACTCAGACGGAACGATAGTTCAACTATGTGAATATATTATCGTTTTGTGTTATGTAGATAGGACGCTATACTACTTAGCGGTGAGTGGTGTTTTCCTAATAACTTCTATCTCTTATGGCTTGCCATAGATTTTACTATATATTTGAGGTGTGCTAGGAAACTGCTGTCATAGGGTATCATCGGCCTACTATGGAATCGGTCAACCATTCTCATCCACCATTGTGGATACTTTCCAACTTTAGTATATTAATCGCCGCTACTGTATGTACTCCAATAGAATCTAATCTTCTTGTCGGAAGAGTAGGTCAGGGACATTAATGTAGTAATGATGTATGTAGTCCACAGGGATCTAAGGTAGTAGTTAGGAGAATCAAGCATGCGAACACATTGAAGGTACAGTCACATTATAGGTTTTGTTCAAAGAGAGTGTTTTCATCATTACTGTCTAAACCCACAGAGTTTATAATGGCGACGAGGTAAATGCGACAATGGCTCAAGGTTTCCACATACCGCCGGTACCCGAGTTTCAGCCAGATGCTGAATTAGGGGCTAGTCTTGCTTCAAAATGGCGGACATGGCTTACAGATTTCGAAATGTTTTTAACTGCCAGTGGGATTACCAATGCAACACGGAAACGCGCTTTATTGTTATACCTTGCAGGCAGTCGTGTAAGGGAAATTTTTCAACATTTACACGATACAGGGAATGCAGATGATTACGATACGGCGAAGACGAAGCTTATCACCCATTTTGAGCCTCAAAAGAATCGCCGTTATGAGGTTTATCGCTTTCGTGAGACCAAACAAGAACAAGGGGAGACATTAGATCAGTATCATACACGTTTGAGAGCCCTTTCTACTGCCTGTGAATTTCAAGACTTGGAATTTGAAATCGAACAACAAATTGTGGTTGGTGGTTTTTCCTCGTGAATTCGTCGAAGGGCATTACGTGACCCTGCTTACAATCTTCAACAAATGCTACTGGACGCTAGACGTGAAGAAATGAGTACATTTCAAACTCGAGAGATTGAATCCAACGACACTAACGCTGCTGTTGTACATCCTTTAAAATCCATTAGCAAAGCAGGCAAGAAATGCTATACTTGTGGTGGGGATTACCCTCACAAAGGTGAATGCCCAGCAAAAGGAAAGCAATGCGGCAGTTGCGGTAAACAAGGTCATTTTGCTGTGGTGTACAGAAGTAAAGAAGGCAACGCTGATCGCAGGACTAAAAGAGGCAAATCACATAGAAAGCCGAAACCACAACTTCGCCCATTGAAACATACTGAGTCTTCATCTGGTTCTGAGGACGAATATATGTATGCAATTTCTTCCGATAGTCCGCGCACACCAAAGGCATGGATTACTGTTGCAGGCCACAAATTTAAGGCTATTGTGGACAGTGGCGCCACCATAAATGTTATTGACTCTGACACTTTTGACCATTTGCAAAATGTTAAGCTCCTCCACACAAGCATAAAAGCCTACCCTTATCAGAGTAAAATACCGGTGGATTTTATTGGAAAATTTGACACCCTTATTGAAACCAAGAAGAAATGCACTGTGGGCACAATTTATGTAGTAAAAGGGAAGGACAGTGGATGTTTGCTCTCCCTTCAGACTGCCCAGGAATTAGGCCTTATTCAGCTTTAACTAAATGCCTTACAAAGCTCACATCTTCAAACGGATAAAGGCCTAGCCCAAATTCTACAGCGAAATTCTTCTGTGTTTCAAGGCCTTGGTAAGTTAGAGAACCATCAGGTTAAATTAAACATTGATACAAGTGTATCTCCAGTATCTCAGCCCCAGCGTCGAATTCCTTTTCATATGAGACAACAAGTTAAAATAGCCATTAAAGAGTTTGAAAGTCAAGGAATCATCGAAAAGGTGCCTGATTCTCAACCGACACCATGGGTATCAGCAATAGTCGCGGTACCAAAAAAGGACGGCAATGTCCGAATATGCGTAGACATGCGTGCAGCAAACACTGCCATCAAGCGTGTACGTCACTTGATTTCAACAGTGGCCGATATCAGCTTTGAGTTGAATGGTGCTAAATTCTTTTCAAAGCTAGATTTGTCCCAGGCGTATCATCAATTAGAGCTGCACCCAGAAAGTCGCTTCATTGCTACATTTAGTACTCATCTCGGATTGTACCGTTATACCCGCTTAAATTTCGGAACTAATGCCAGTGCCGAGCTATTTCAACATACACTACAGCAACACTTGCAAGGCATGGCTGGGGTTCAGAATATTGCTGATGACATCCTAGTTTTCGGAAGAACGCGTCAAGAACATGATCAGGCTCTTGAGAATTGCCTTAAACGCCTTCGAGAGAAAGGTCTTACTTTGAACAAGTCAAAATGTTGTTTTTTGAATACTGAGTTAGAGTTCTTTGGACAGATATTCTCCGAAAATGGTACACGACCTGATCCTCGCAGAACACAGGATGTTGTTGATGCTTCAATACCACAAAATGTATCAGAATTGCGCAGCTTCTTAGGCATGGTGAACGTCAGTTCCAAGTATATCGCCAACTTTGCCACCATTGCTACCCCTCTCCGTGAATTGACAAAAGCAGGTGTCACATTTGCATGGCAACATAAGCATCAAGCCGCATTTGATCAGCTGAAAGCAGCTATTACTACACCACCCGTCATGGCATACTTTGATGCTAAAAAGGACACTGTGTTAACAGTAGATGCCAGTCCAGTGGGTCTGTCAGGAATCCTATCTCAAAGGTCCACAGGTGCGGCAGATGGTCAAGTTGTTGCATATGCTAGCCGAGCATTATCTGATGTAGAACGCCGGTACTCCCAAACCGAGAAGGAGGCCCTTAGTATTGTATGGGCCATAGAAAATTTTCATCTTTATCTGTATGATCATTCATTCACTCTTGAAACGGACCATAAGCCCTTGGAAATAATCTATGGAAGTACCAAATCCAAACCAAGTGCTCGCATAGAAAGATGGGTTCTTCGCCTTCAGCCTTACAATTTCCAAGTCAAGTATAAACCAGGCCCAACTAATCAGGCTGATTTTCTATCGCGACACCCTTCCATACCTAGCAATGGACAACAAAGCAAGATGGCAGATGAATATGTAAATTTCATAGTACAGCATGCCATCCCCAAGTCAATGACCCTTGATGACATCCGAGAAGCGACGGACAAAGACAGAGTTCTAAAAGCACTTAGAGCGGCAATTCGTCTCAATCGTTGGGATACTGATACTGTTAAACCATTTCGATCTGTCAAAGATGAGCTATCAATTGATGTATCAAACATAATATTACGCGGTTCCAGGATAGTCATACCTGCATCTTTGCACAAGAAAGCGGTTGACTTAGCCCATGTCAGTCACCAGGGACTAGAAAAAACAAAGGCACTTTTACGTGAAAAAATCTGGTTTCCGGGCATTGATTCACTTGTCAAGGAGACTATCACACAATGTCGGCCGTGCCAATCCGTTGGGAAGCCTAGCCCTCCCGAACCTCTTCACATGACGGAGATGCCAAGTGCACCATGGCACAAAATTAACATTGATTTTTTTGGTCCACTTCCATCTGGCGATTTACTTCTGGTTGTTATAGACAGGTATAGCCGATATCCAGAGGTTGAAATTGTGCGCTCAACTAAAAGTTCTGTAGTTATTCCCAAGTTGGATAAGATATTTGCTGTTCATGGAATCCCATTTGAATTAACGTCTGATAATGGACCACCATTCAATGGGGATGAGTTTGCTCGTTACTTGAAATTGTTGGGTCTAAAGTTTACCCCATCTACTCCAAAATGGCCACAAGGTAACGTGGAAGTCGAACGCTTCATGCAACCTTTAGCTAAAGCGTTAACGACGGCAATTGTCGAAGGAAAGAAATGGCAACAAGAGCTGTGCAGGTTTTTATTACAGTACAGAACAACGCCACATAGTACGACTAAGGTACCACCGTCCGAATTGCTGTTTAACAGAACAGTTCGTGGAACATTACCAATATTAAAACCTCCTACTATTATTAATCGGCATAAAGAAGCTAAAGATAATGAGCAGAAATGTTGTGTTTATAACAAGTCATATGCAGATTTTCATCGTAATGCCAAAGAAAGTTTGATCAAGGTAGGGGATACTGTTCTCGTACAACAAGACAGAAAGCAGAAATTAGTTCCTAAGTTCAATGCTACTCCATACAAGGTAATCGCTCGTAAAGGCACGACAGTTGTGGCAGAAAGCAAAGAACAACGTCGTATCACACGAAATGTTTTGCATTTTAAGCGGATTCCTGATGTGAATGAAATGGAGTATAGTAGTGACGATGACGAGTGTGATAAAGAACCTGAACTAGAATGTGATAATAGGAGATCAAACAGAACAAGAAGAGCACCAGTGAGATATGGACATGGACTTTCTTATTAACATTTAATAACATTTACATTTTATATTGTTATTGTTTTGTTGTCATGTGTTTATCAAAAACGGGGGTGATGTAGTAATGATGTATGTAGTCCACAGGGATCTAAGGTAGTAGTTAGGAGAATCAAGCATGCGAACACATTGAAGGTACAGTCACATTATAGGTTTTGTTCAAAGAGAGTGTTTTCATCATTACTGTCTAAACCCACAGAGTTTATAATTAATATAAACTTATCCCATATTCCCTTAAACACAAACACAAAACTACGTGATCCTGTACTCAATCATCATAGGGATGTATTGGACACTCGATGCCCAGTGTATGGAAAGCTTGCACTCAGTTTACGATATGACTTTAACCTTAATTAGTGAGTAATTCTTGATTAGAAGTGATGGACGGTGTACAGTACGCATGTATTGCCAACGATACTATACTGTTCTACACCAGTCCTAAAGATATCGGATACAATGACGCAAAAGTTTGAAAAGCTCCAGGACAAGGCACTAAAGATCATTTACTGTCAAGCAAATCAAAATAGAGAGAGCAGATTGGGCAGTATCCTCAATCAAAAGAAATTGAAAGCAGCATGTCTAATCTTCAAATGCCTACAAGGAACAAGTATTCCGGCGTTTTCATCCTATGCTAATGAAATAAGTCACAACTATAAAACAAGAAATAATAACGTATCTCTGCGTTTGCCACTGCTGAAGACTGAAGCAGCAAGAAGATCAGTTTGGTTTCAGGGACCTCGCTGTTACAATGAACTTCCCTTGGAGATTCGTTCCTTGAACTCTTTTGTACTATTTGAATCAAGACTGAAGGAGTTCTATGAATATAAGTGTAAATAAGATATCCTTGTTGAAACGATTTCTTGAAAATACTTTGTTATTACTTCGGTCAGTTTTACATTGTATTAGGATTACTATCATTAAGTTTTATTACATTTTATTTTAACAGGGCCCTTGTTGATAACAATACTTTAGAGTATTGATAAGGTATTTTACCCTGTATAAACATGCATATTATTATTATTATTATTATGCATATTATTTATTTTAACAGGGCCCTTGTTGATAACAATACTTTAGAGTATTGATAAGGTATTTTACCCTGTATAAACATGCATATTATTATTATTATCGTTGAGCAAATGGCGGATGGACGTTCTTTTTGCGCACGAATACTACTGTTTTATAGTACCTAAGTTCTTGTTTGTACTAAGGTGATTCATTTTGGTACGTTTATATCTCACATCTCAAAGGATTATTTTGCGCTCTGAAGTTATGATTCGTTGTACATTTACGTCATTTTTACTCATTTTGGTTGTTTGCACTTTCTGCGGCAAGGAATTTAAATCATTAGGCCGCCACGTCTGGCGTTGCAAAGATAAAATCAAAGGGAATAAAGACACTGATCAGGATGACGCTACTGATGGAAAAGATGCTGCAGTTTCTCCTCAAAGTCTCTCTTCTCCGAATCAAAATTGTTCCACCATAACATGCAGTTGCGGAAAAATTTGTAACGGTCGTAAAGGTTTGAAAATGCACCATCGCAGCTGCCGTGTCATTAAGGGCCTAGCTGGAGAAACGTTTGAGATCCAGCGTTACATCGAACCAGTTGCTGTTGAGCCAGAGCGAAATACAGTTATAGATGACATTGTTTTGATTAAAGCTGGAGTTAAACTGCCAAAATCTTTTGACCAGTGGGAATCAGATAAATTAAAGAATCAGATAACCCACTAAAATACTTTAATGATAAAGATGCACTCGCAGCCCCTAATTTTGAATTTCAACCCATTACTTCTGACCTTATAAAAAATGAAATCAAAAAATTGAAATGCAACAAATCTTCGGGTTATGATAAGATTTCAGTACAGTTTGTAAAAGATGCAGCAGAAATTTTATGCAAACCACTCGCTGCTATATTCAACTCTTCATTCAAAACAGGTGTTTTTCCGGATATATGGAAAATAGCAAGGGTAACCTCTATTTTCAAGTCAGGTTCAAAAAGTGACATGAGCAATTATAGGCCTATATCCGTACTATCTGTTTTCTCGAGGTTACTGGAAAAACTAGGGCATGATCAAGTTTCGAGTTACATGAAAGAGCAAAAGAAATTCGCTACATGTCAACATGCATTTTTAAAGATGCATAACACCCTAACCTCACTACTTAACATAACAGATTCATGGTTCTCTAATGTTGACAAGCATAGAATTAATATCAGCGTATTTCTAGATCTTAAAAAGGCGTTTGATACGGTGGACCACGGGATTCTTCTAGCTAAACTAACCAAATACGGAGTTGCAGGGACATCTCTTCGGTGGTTCACATCGTATTTAACCAGTAGAAAACAATACTGTGTCTTAAATGGCCATAAATCTAGTTTGAAAACAGTTCACTGTGGTATCCCCCAGGGATCATGCTTGGGGCCGCTCCTCTTCATCCTGTATGTCAATGACTTTGAGCAGTGCCTCAAAAAATGCACCCCAAACATGTATGCGGATGATACTAGTGTCACTTGTTCTGGCGAAGATATTTACGATCTCTGTAATGACCTAAAGGCTGAGATAGAGAATATTACAGAATGACTACGCCAGAACAAGCTCAGCTTGAACACTGCTAAAACAGAATATATGGTTGTTGGTCACAAACGACAAACCAACCAGATTCCCGGTCTACTAGAGGTAAACGTAAATGGAGAGCCAATCAAACGAGCTCAACAAGTTAAATACCTCGGAATTATGGTTGATGAGAACCTGACATGGAATGAGCAATATAAAAACCTTAAAGGTAAAATAAAAAATGCTCTCTCGTCCCTGCGGAGACTAAATAACATACTCCCGCAATCTAAACTAGATCAGGTCTATAAGGCACTGCTAGAGAGTCATTTGAGATACAGTGATGAACTATGGGGAAATTTATCAAACACAAAACTGGATCACCTTCAACGCCTACAAAATAGAGCCCGCACACTAATAGAAGGCTCAAGATTAAAGGACGGGTGGAGGTGTAATTGGCTCTCTGTCTCAAATTTGATAAAATTTGACAGGGCAGTTATGATCTACAAAATAATAAATGGTCTCTGCCCCGACAGTTTGCAAGGAAGACTTGTCACTAGGTCCCAAATATCTAATTATTCAACAAGGAATTACCTTGACCTAGACATTCCAAGGCAAAACTTAGAATTCTCTAAAAAGAGCTTTTTCTATTGTGGTGCTAAGGCGTGGAACGAAATCCCATTACAAATAAGAATGAGTTCCACGACTACCACGTTCAAAAAGAAATTAAAGGAATACCTGCAAAATTAGCATCCTTTCCCTAAGCACGATCCCTGGGAAGACCAGCAATACCATTTAAATTTACTTGTAATTTTATTTTTTTTATATATAACGTATTTTCTTTATAATTACGTAGCTGATAGGGTTTCGTGTAAAAATATAATTTGATGATGATGATGAGTGGAAGCTTGCTAACGACTACTTTACAGCTGCATTGCCAATAGCTGAAATCACAACATACAATCTCCCTAATATTATTAGCAACATGAATAACGTTATCTACAGTTATTTCGAGCAAGAGTTTGGAGAGGTAAATTCTACTAAAAACGCTGATTTGGATATTAAATATAATGGCTACTCAAACTACAAACTTAAGTCTTGTCTTAAACAACTAAAAAACAGCGGAGCTGATATTGCTGAGATTCGGTATGTCTCGCACCTTCTGAGGAACAGGCTAAACAAATCAAGACCAGCAAATAGTGATAGGAATGACGATGAAAAGATTAGAGTGAACTTCTGGGGTTATGTAAAAAACATTTTCAAAAAGAGTGCCGTAAAATTACCTTCTTTCGACGTTTCAACGTGCACTGATTTCTTTTCTAAATTCTTTAGCTCTCTCAATACCACAAAGAATTTTCAAATTCCAGATTGGATTCCATCTCTTCCCCTTCCAACTTCTCCATTTGATCTCTCTCCACCTTCATATAAGCAAATTACGAAAGTGGTTCGACGAATCAAAGCATCTGGTTCTCCTTGCCCTCTCGATCAACTTTCAATTATTCCTTTCAAACGGTGTCCATACCTCAGATCATACTTGACGGAAGTCTTTCGCACTGTCTGGCAGTCTGGGGAAATCCCCAACGAATGGAAGAAGGCTTGCACAGTGCTTATCCATAAAAAAGGTGACCAATCTGACCCTGCTAACTTTAGGCCCATTACTCTGGAAAGCACTCCGCTGAAAATATTCACATCATGCTTGAGAGATTCCATGTTTGCATTTCTGTCAGCCAATGGATACATTGAACATCGCATTCAAAAGGGTTTCATGCCTAAATTGTCAGGTACGTACGAACACACAGCTCAAATGTCGCAGATAATCAACAAAGCTAGGATAAAACAGCGCTCTGTAGTTATCACATTACTTGATCTTAAAAACGCTTTTGGGGAAGTCCACCATAATCTCATTCCAGCAGTATTGAAATATCATCACATTCCTGATCAAATACAAGGGCTCATCAATAGTCTTTATTCAGATTTCTACACTTCCATTATCTCCCAGCATTTCACAACTCCTTTTATTAAGGTTGGTCGTGGCGTTCTACAGGGTGATTCCTTTAAGCCCTCTCACCTTTAACCTTTGCTTCAATACATTTATTCGCTATATCGCAGCACAGAAATTCCAACAATTCGGCTTTAGCTTAAACTCGCTCTACCCTATACATTGGTTTCAATTTGCCGACGATGCTGCTGTGATTACTGGACTAGAAAACGAGAATCAAATTCTGCTAAACCATTTCACCCGGTGGTGCAACTGGGCAGGTATGATTATTAGGGTTGATAAATGCCTCACATTTGGGATAAAGAAAGCAGCCACCTCTTCAATTCAGTACTTTCCCAAGCTGATTCTAAATAGTTCTTTGGTTCCAACTGTTGGCAAAAACATGCCCTTTAAATATCTTGGTAGATACTTCAATTTCCATATGGATAATAGTGATCATATGTCGATTCTTCTAGACACTATCAAGGATCTGATGCTCAAAATTGATTGCCTACCCTGCCACCCAAAAAATAAACTTCTTCTTTACCATCGTTTTGTGTTATCGAAACTTTCTTGGCACTTGACCATTGCGGATCTTAGCAAGACATGGGTGGTCGAAAATTTAGACAGCGTAGTTTCTAGGTTTGTAAGGCAGTGGCTAGAATTACCTATATGCTCAACTTTCAGCTCTTTAATCTTAAGTACATCTAGATACGGCATAAATCTTATCCTCCCTTCAGCAAAGTTTATTGAGTGCCAAACTATTATACGAAATGCCTTGAAGTCCTCACCAAATCCCGACATCAAATCACTTTGGGCGGATACAAGCTATGGCACTAATCTTCAGTATGACCAGTTCCAGAATACTAAACAAGTTTTGAAGGCTGTACAGCACGAGCATGAAGATCGCATAAAAAATACACTCCTTTCTCAAGGCTTGGTTATCTCCTCTATTCTGAAATATTCATGTCAAAGAACAGCAAGCATTTGGTCAATTGTTCAACAAAACATGCCGAGAAATATCTTTAATTTTTCTATAAAATATCTCAACAACACTTTACCTACTCGGAAAAATCTTTGCAAATGGTCCATTTCTCAGTCATCAGCATGTTCATTCTGCCTTCAATCAGAAACTCTGCAGCACGTGGTATCAAGTTGTAATTGCTACCTCGAGAATGGCAGATATACTTGGCGCCACAACTCTGTCCTTCTTTTCCTTGCTAATACATTTTCATCTCTAAACCAAATCTCAGTATATGCCGATTTGCCCTCTTTTATGTCCCCATCTTTGATAACTGGCGACTCCCTTCGTCCTGATCTTCTTTTGCTCACAGGCAAGAAAGTGCTCTACATTCTTGAACTCACACTGGGTTTCGAGACAAATATTCAGGCTAATAGCGTAAGGAAAGCCAATAAGTATACTCCACTACTTCAAGACCTGTCCTCTTCCTATAATAAAGTCATTTTTATCAATGTCTCCATGGGTGCTCTCGGCGTTATGGGCGCCTCCTGTGATTCCTTTCTTTCTCTACTCCAAGATCTGAGTTTTGACAAAGTTACACAGCGAAGAATTATTATGAAAACAATTAATATTGCCATTAGGTCAACGTATTACATCTTCTACCAAAGAAATAAATCATGGAACAACCCTGAACTCCTGACCTTCTGAACATTCACTTCCTTTTCCTGCTATTATACCTTTGAGTTATGTTACATGTCAATTATTATTGTTATTATTTTTCATGTGCTTAGTACAAACTAGCCAATGGTACACTACCAATTATATGCGAGGTGTATTATTGTAAGTAACAGATATATACATATGAAAGTTTAAAAACAAAAAAAAATGGAAATTACACTCCCCTTGCAAACGCATTGCACAGGCTGACCCAAAATGGCGTCCAATGAACCACGTTTTTCACAGGTTGACCACAACCACAGCTTCTATCTGAATATCAATGAGCCCTGTGACTACTGTTTCGGCGGGAAAGTATTTGTTGCAATGCTTTCGTGATATTTCAGTATAAAAAGTGTGTGCTTTCATTTGGTTTGATTTTTAAATGGATCTTAAAGAAGTGTACCTAAATCTTGAAAATGTCAGGTAAAATGCAACTTGCTATCAAAATTTTGAGCAAGAAGCAGTATTTGCCGTTTATCAATTGCAGCAGTTGCTGGTTTTCAGTATGGCAGTTTATTATGGGTGTACAAGAACTCCAGACAAGCTGGCTTTATCCTGTCCACACCTAGAGGTGGTTGCTTAAAAATATTAATCAAAACACAGGAAAGATTGGTATGCAAATTTACCAAGAAGCTGAAGTTTGTAAAGTTGACAACAATAATATAAAGTAATCAGCACCGTTTCCAGCAAAAATTTCCTGGGCTATCTTAGAAAGGCCTATTTTTCAAAATCATTGCATTAAGTCTTACAAAATACAAAGAATTGGCTTGTTTTCTTTACGTTTGGTAGTCACCACCTGTATTAGGTTTGGGTATTTGGTCACTGGAATATAGATCAAAGGATAAAGCTTCCTTTCACAGAAAGGTGTTATTTGTAGCTAACAGGGGATGATAAAATGCTCGTTATTTGATGTAGGATGAGAGAAGCCAATAAAAACAATATTTTCCGTTCAGTTTTGGTTTTTCAGTGTCTTTTAAGTTTTGGAGGTATACTAGGCCTACTTTAGGCCATTTGGCAGAATCTGGTCAAAAACTAATGCATTTATATTACTTTTGATTCTCAAAAGTAAACTCTTTCAGAATTCAAATATGAAATCAAACAAGAGTAGGGTAGGCCAGCTATCATTAATCATGACAATAAACCTCCATAGTGAACTAGAAAGACAAAAATTTATGTAATGTTGATGTCTTTACTGTGTTTCTCTGGCCAGAAAGCAGACTCTAAATAAACGGTTTTGAAAATCTGAAATTGCTCGTGATATGCAAGCAAAAAGAGCATTCTCATGTTTCACCAGCAACCAAGGATGAGATTGATGATCTTTTATTCCAGAAATAGAGAAGTATATCTCAGATTTTTATTGTCAAATTTCACTGGTCGAGTCCAGATAGCTTCAAACAAATCTCAAACACAAATGGTTGTCGCATGGAAGTCGTTAAATCACAGTTTTATAGCTAGACGGGATTGTTTTTGTTCAACTGTCTGAAAGTTGAATGAATTCTGTTTTGAACTGTTGTTATTTCATCAACAAGCAATGAACTATAATCGGATAGGGCGAATTTTTATTTTAGCCTCATTTATATCGACACCTTATCCGCCATAATGAATTTGGTCAACCTGTGATATACTTTTGTAAGGGGAGTGTACTATGCTATTTTAATATTATGAGAAGACACATACATCAATCTTCTGCATATCTTGTTAAGCTTTCTGTCGTTATTTCATGCAAAAAATGGTACTTTTGAGCATAGCTTCTTTACTGAGATATATTCAACATGCCCACGAATGATTTAAAATATCTGCCTTATTGAAAAGAAGTCGATTATTTGGAAGAAATTGCATTTCTACTTTGGAAAAAATACCAAGCCGATGGAGTGAGACAAGTATATCATAGTACTGTGACTTACTATATAGCGAGTTCCCATTTTCAAGTAATTCATGTTGAACATCTTTCTACCTTGCAATAGGATGATCTGTTCCATTCGCAATGAGTATTTCCAACTTGGAAGTCTAATAGCTTACGAACTCGGAAAATTTATAACGAATGCAATGACAGCGTTTGAATAAATTTATTGTATTCGCTAAATTAAAAGTATTTTAGTTAAAAACTGTTTAGGATTAAAAGTATTTTAGCTAAAAACTGTTTTCCGCAATCGCTTGTTGATAAGTTTATTCGATCTTTTCTTGATAAGCAATTTAGTAAGGTTAGCACATCTAATGAACAAAAAAGCAAAAAGACATCTATCACCTTTTGTCTTCCGTATTTAGGTACATATAGTATTAGAATTAAGAAGAACGTCATCAAACTTCTTAAAGAAAACTTTCCGGACGTTAAATTACAGGTTGTTTTTAGATCACCTGTCCGTTTGTCATCGTTATTTAAATTTAAAGACCGCTTTTCGACCCTTATGTGCTCCAGTGTTATTTATAAGTACACGTGTAGTAGCTGTAATGCTACTTATTACGGTAAAACTACCAGGAATCTTAAGGTTCGTTGTATGGAGCACCTAGGGATTAACAGGAGCGGCCACAAGACCAATTCATGTGGTCAATCGTCCATAGGAGACCATATCACCAAAACAGCCCATAATGGTACCATGGAAGACTTTAAGATCATTGCCAAAAGTGATAACGCTTTTGATCTCCTTATTTATGAAAGCCTTCTAATTCAAAAGGATAGACCTAACCTTAACTCCCAACAGTCTTCCATTCCCTTAGTCCTTTTCTAGTTGTTTGTTTTCTGTTCAAGTAGCTAGTTCATTTCCTATCTGTTTGGCTTTTCCTTTAGGTTGCTTTTGACATACGTACATGAGCTTACTCACGCCTCATTGATATTTACTTAGTGCGTGACCTGATTCACGCCCCCATGGCTATATAAGGCCATATTTTCGCAACTTCCATCCCTTCACTGATGATGGCTCATGACTGAGTCGAAACGTTTGGTTATGTCTTAAATTTTACTGATTATGTCTTGTTAGGTCTTAGGTCTACCGGTTATGTCGTATTTAGAATGATTTGTCGACATTAAAATACATCTACGAAGACAATATAATGTCTTTACTTCTTGTCGCGATTCTTGTACTGAATTTCATCATTAAGCTGCGTTTTCCAACAACGAAATTATTCGCTAAATGTTGGTACCATTGAATATTGTAATTAGGAGCATCTAGCAATATGATTTTGCCTGGAGGGTGGCAAAAGTAGGCAGACTGGGGTTAACCCTTTCTTTGGCAAATATTGAGAAATCTTGTAAACAAATTATTTTTTCTTAAAATCTGAACAATTTGGTGTAAATAAACGCAAATCTATGGACAAACATGTTTTGACCCGAAAATTGGGGGCTGGAGAGTTTGTTGCCATATGGCATCATTGCCAGGAAACGGTAAGAAAAAAGACAAAATTCTTTGCAACAACTTATTATTATTTTACTGATGAAAAGCTAGAAAACAGTTCCCCTCCCCTGTCAGACAAAAAACATACATTACACTTCTTACAATATGTCCTTGAATAACTAGAAGGGCAGTGACGACATCTACCCTTTTCTTTGCTTCGAATCTCTGGCCAATGGCCTACTTGATCCTTTCTTGAGGAAGAACTTGGTGCAGGAATAAAAGCCTTTCTCCCTGTCTTCTTTGGCTCTTCACTGTCTGCAGCCTTTCGTTTTGGTGGCCTCCCTGGATGCCTTGGGGATTCTTGGGGCTTTGCTTCTGCAATAAGGGAATCAGACAAATGCAAAGTGAATTTTAGCAGAGTGAGCTGTTGATTGCCTGGAATTCCCTTTTGCTTGGAATGTCGCTTGTACAAATGCCAGCTATTTACTTTTGCAACATCAACCATGTGCCAAAATATCTTTATATACCATCTCTTTGTCTTGACACGAATGCAATAAAGAGAAATCAGCATATCTGCAAGATCTACTCCAAACATTCCACCATTGTAGGATAAAACAATGTTTGGACATTGAACTACAACTTTAGATTTCTCTTTGGAGCACCATCGAGACACTGTAGACATGGGTTCAACACCAACAAAATTGGATGCCAAGTGAACAGAGTTGTTGTCAAACCATTTGACAATAATCACACCAGAGTTTAGATCTGATTTAAAGTCAAATGAACCTCTTCCCTCCTTTTTCATTTCTTTTTCAGAAGCTAGTGAACACCACTTTAATAAATTACTTCGAATGGTGCCACAAGCCAGAATGCCTCTCCTTTTCAAATATAGCAAAAGATCTACTGTGGTGAACCAGTTGTCAAAGTACACCTTGTAATTCATGTCTGGTTTCAGATCCTTGCACAGTTTTGCTACAACCTATGCTGATTTTTGAAGCTGGCTGATTTCTTGGTCTTCATGTACTTCCTCCTTCTCTTTTACTGTATAAACAAAGAAATCATACATGAAGCCAGATGACCCTGCCCGTACCAAGTTTTTGAACCCCCACTTGGATGGCTTCTTGGGGTTGTATTGCCTTATCTTACTAAATTTTGTTTTTGACGGAATTATTTGCTCATCCATAGAATGACACTCTTCTGGGCTAATTAGGACGCACTGTTTCCGAACAGACTCTATTATTGGCCTGACTTTGAAAAGTTTGTCTGATAAATCATTCAGGGTATTGTCAGCAAAGTGAAGGAATTTTCGAATACTTTGGAACCTTTTCAAAGGCATGATATCAGCTATAGCAGGATATCTCATCTCATTTGACCAATAAAGGATGTAGCTTGGCAGGTCTATTATTCCCATCTTCATGTGCATTCCAATGAACTTTTCAATTTCCATCTTTGTGGTGTTGATGCTCTTTCCAGTCTGTTCAATACTGTAGAGGTTTGTGTTATCAACAATCAAGTTAGTTAAGTCATCAGTCCAAAACATCTTGAAATACTCTGGCACACCCTTTACCCCATCTAGTTTCTCAGTTTCACAAAAGAAATGGAATTGTCCTTGTGGCAAATTCTTTTTCCTCCATCTAAACACATGGTTCTTTTGCAAATTCTATGCCTCTGATTCTTCTTTATGTCTTGACTCATTTTGGTCACTTAGACTTTCATCTAGGTCAGTATCATTCCTTTCACATTCCATATCCTGATGAAGATCTGCTTCATTATCTGCATCATCTTCATCTGAGCTAAAATCTGAAATTTCAGAATCAGCTCCATCCAGAATAAATTAAAGGGCATCATGGATTCCAAAATTCTTGGATTTATTTGCCATTTACCTGAATTAAAAGAAAGTGCCAGAATAGTACAATAAAGAACTAGAATCCAGTCAAGTAATAGCACTAAGACTGTAAGATAGGTAGTAGAAGCAATAGTCAAGTCAATTCTTGCTTCCAACCAAAGAGAGAGGGGCTAGGAGTGTATTTTTCAGTTAAGCTATTTAGCTATTTAGCCAAGCTACTTCATATAACTAGTTGGCAATGCAACAGTTCATTTGTGGCACAGTCAAATCAATTCTAAGGTACCTAGACTCAGGTGCCTCATACGGGCCTAGGCCAAACAGCTCTTGGCAATGTTGCCATATGGCAACAATCAAGTTGCTAAAATTCTTGTAGATAATAAGAGCTGTTCTTGTTAAAAGAAAGAACTGTGAATTACTTATTGACATGTAGTCTATTAATACTTCATATCATTTTCCATGTATCTTCTAGATAGCCAGTTATATATTGTATCAAAAACCGACCGATCGACCTCCAGTTTACGGTCAGTTTGCAGTCAGTTTATGGTAAACTTCCGGAATGGCCTAAGAATTTTACTTGACTAATTATTGCTGGTTTGTCGAATGTCAACTGCAAATTTCAACACAGACTATATAAATTAGAAGTAGAACCTTCGCTTTATATGAATATGCGCTTTTCAGTGTGTTTCAATGCGATTTTTAGGTCGAAATTTTCTTTTTTGGCATGTCCTACTCCAAGCCGCGTCAACGTTTCTACGGCTTAAACCAAGTACTGTATCAGTTCAGTCGCCCAGCTAATTTTAAAGTATGCGTTAATATAATTTGATTTTCTCTTCATATATTTAGAGACTACATATGTGGAATGATGGCATTTCAATTTTGTAGAATTCTGATTACTTTTCGGGGGGCAAGCCCTCCTTTGAAAAACGCGTAGTTTAGCGCTCCTCAGATCCTATACCGGTTTAGTCGCCCAGCTAATTTTAAAGTACGCGATAATATAAGTTGATTTTCTCTTCATATATTTAGAGACTACATATGTGGAATGATGGCATTTCAGTTTTGTAGAATTCTGATAACATTTCGGGGGGATAAACCTCCTTTGAAAACCGCGAATTTTAATGCCTCTCAGATCCTATACCGGTTTAGTCGCCCAGCTAATTTTGAAATACGCGTTAATATAACTTGATTTTCTCTTCATATATTTAGAGACTACATATGTGGAATGATGGCATTTCAGTTTTGTAGAATTCTGATAACATTTTCGGGGGGAATCCTCCGTTGAAAAACGGGTATATTGGTGAAAACTAATCCCGGCGGAAATGCACATCCTAACAATACCGGCGTAAACAGAAAACTGAATTGACACGCTAACTCTAGTAAAAACTTTTCTAGGAAGGCTTGCAACATATCCTGTAGTTATAGATATGTATATCGTAAAAATATCATTTTTAAACTAACACATGTGAGGAAATTTCAGACAAATGATCAGGACTCAAACCCTACACTGGCTAAGTTGCCCATCTAATTTAAAAGTAGGCATTAAAATAACTGGAATTTTTCTTCATGTTTTTAGAGAGTTCATCTGTGGGCAGCTGGCATTTCATTTTTGACGAATTGTGACAACTTTTCGGGAGGGGGCTCTCCTGTGAAAAACGCGTATTATAGTGCAAACTAGGCATTTCCATTTCCACTTTAGATAGAGATTTGTCACTCAAGCGATTTCTGTAGAAAGTCTCAATATAGGGATAGAGACAACACGAATTAAACTGGGCAAAAAGAAAGTGTGCTACCTTCATAAATACTACTACCAGTGCATGAATTACGCTGTCTGTTTTCAAGCGTTTCGTCTAAAAAAGCCTTTTTAGCGACACAACATCACTCAGTGTACTCTGTAGTTGCTCTAAGTTTTTTAACAAGTTGCGTACAGTTCGCGTTACAGGAAATACGCTATGATATTTTGTAAAGTCTTTACGAAAATGTTTACACTCACTCATTTAATCCAATCTTGGCCTACAAAGTTCATCCCAGAACACAGTGTGGGACTGGCCCTCTATACCGTATATCCTGCTAGTGGCTTGCTCATAATTTTCTACAAACTTCTTCATCCAAAATATGTTGATAGTTCTACTAATTAGCAGAAATTCCTAGGAGAGAGCGGTCTGCAGCGTACGATCATCCCATGGCGGGGATATAAAGCGAAAATACACGCTTTTTTATAAGGAACCACTTTATAAGGAATCTACATGTAGAAGGCCGAAATATTTAAAGACCTTATACTACTAAAGGAAAAATCCCTAAGGAACTTTTCATTTTCAATTTCCGAGTGCTGTACTCAGATGCAAGTGAAGATTACATTACATTGGATGATATCAATGGAATAGGCATGATACTTCTTGATTGACATTATGCTTTTGCATATATAGAACTTATTTTCTGTCGCTTTTCTGCTTTTGAGGTTGAGTTCTAGCCATAATTAAGGGTAGAATTGAGAAGTTCAATGCTTTTCTAGTGTCTGTGCCATTTTCAGGCACTCTATGTGCAGTGAAAATTAAGGAACAATTAAGGAACTTTTAGTACTAGAATTTAATTAAAAGAGGTCCGAAAATAAGGAACTTTTAGAACTAGGTCTTTAGCTAGGTTCCTTATAAAAAAAAGTTTATACTTCAGTGACCTCTACAATCTTGAAGATTGGATATTAGGACAATTTCAGAGTCAAATATTTCATTAGAAGCGTTTCAAAACATATCCCACATTGGATGAGTAACTGCCATCCCTTCAAAAGCATTGTTTATGAACAATAAATACTCTCTAAAATATCTATAGCTACCTTAACATTATACAAGCTTCCTACAGAGGTAGCAAATACTTTCCTGACAGAAGGGTTTCAGAGGAGGGTTGTCCAGGCCCGGTAGCCCCCACAAGGAATTGTGATAACTCATCAAAATTGAAATGCCAGCTTCCCATAGATGTAATCTCTAAAGATACGAAGAGAAAATCAAATTATATCAAAGCGCATTTCAAAATCAGCTGGGCAACTAAACCGGTAGGAGAACTGAAGCCTAATCAGTTGTCTGAAGTTTCCTTATATACGCTATTTTTAACCATGAAATTTTCCCCATGAAACACATATTTATAACTGAAAGACATACACTGAAACTTCATAGAAAGGTTTTAACCATAGAAATAGTAGAACTAGAACGCGCACAGCATCACGTGACATATCACGTGAGTGCAAGTTTCTAGGGAGATTCCCGCCAAAACTGCGCAGATTAGCTGCGCAGTTCGAAACTTGAACTCGAGCTCGTTCTCGCAGTGGATCTAAACCTCCCTAATGGTAGCAGCAAGGGGGCAAAAAACGCCGGGAAAAGTGATTGAGTACCAACAGTGCCAGCATGGTTAAGTCTTGCGCCGCATACAATTGCCAAAATCGGCAAAAAATCAAGGAAAAATCATCGGAGAAAGCTGTTTCCTTTCATAGGTATGCAACAAAACATTCACCGCACAGTTTTGTGCAGCCAGTTTGTGCTGTAAAATGGTAACATAGCCAGACGTGGAGCATAGTCATGAGGGCCTAAGTTTAGACTGACTTCAATTATGCCAAGTACACTGACAGGATATTGTTTCATAGGCAGCATTATATATGCTTAATATGTGTATAGCATCATATGTATCCTGAGTTCACAGTACAATCTCTGTCATATATTTAGCCATTATTGGAGCCTTTATATTACTATATTCTCCCAAAGAACACATAGTGTTGATACTCGATAATTCGAACAAATTTTGACTTCTCATGAGACTTCGAGTTACCGAATGCCAACTGCTCATTCATATATACACAAACTCATAGTTAGGTTCTATATGTCATATAGGCTCATAAGATATTTTCAAATCTTTTTTGTGATTATTCAAATACTCTGTACAGGTTCCCTCTTAACAATCCGGAACTGTTGCAAAAATGGCTTTCTGCCATTAAGCGTGCCAACTGGATGCCAACTAAAAGTTCCTATCTTTGTGGAGAGCATTTTACGGATAATGACTTTTCGTACTCTTCTGTGTTGCCTTATTCAAACTGTTTAAGAAAAAAGTATTTGAAAAAAGATGCTGTTCCATCAGTCTTCAAGTTTCCAGAGCATTTAATAAAAATAGCTGCAAAAGAAAGACGTCCAATAAACCGCAATGCACCAGCAGAGAAGCCTCTTTATTCAGGAGCCTGGTCCCCTAAACAGCCAAAACTTTGTGACCATACATATGCATCAAAAGTATCAGCTAAAAATGTGAAGGCTCAGTACCAGCAAATACTCAAGAGGAAAATAGGATAATACAAAACCTACGCAGGAAAAGTATCAGACAAGAGAACAAGGTGAAAGGCCTCATACAAAAGTTGCAATAAGCAAAACTTCTCTCTGAGCAAAGTACTGAAACTTTGTTTCAAATTTTGGGCACATGACAAGAGAGATCTTTAAAAACGAGGTCAAAAATAGCGAAAATAAAACTGGTTCCAGATATTCTGATGAAATCAGAGCATTTTGTACCACATTAAACTTCTATAGTCCTAGGGCATATAGATACCTAAGAAAATCACTTTGCCTGCCACATCCTTCAACATTACGGTCATGGGCAGCAAGGGTAGAGTGTGAGCCAGGATTTTTGCAAAAGCCCTTTGAGCTCATTGAAAAGCAAGTTCACGAAGGTCAGCTTGACTGTGTTGTTCTTGTTGATGAAATGAGCATTCGGAAGGACACTAAGTGGGATCCTAAACATATGAAGTTTGTGGGCAATGTTGACTATGGCTGTATTAAAGGAGAGAAGGTTGATACCATAGCAACAAATGCATTAGTTATCATGGTGTCAGGTCTAAAGAAGCCATGGTATACACCAATTGCCTATTTCTTAACAAACTCCGTAAATGCCATGGTTCTATGCCAAATTATCAAGGAATCTATCAAAATGTTAAGTGAAACTGGTGCCAGTGTTCATGCTATTGTTTTTGATGGTGCACCAAAACATGTGGGAATGGCAAAAAAGCTTGGATGTCAGATTGACAAACTCGATGGATCATTCCCTCATCCAGTTCTTTTTGGGGAAAAATACATGTAGTTTTTGATGTATGCCATATGATTAAACTGGAACGTAATGCATTCAGTGAAATGTCAGTTTTTGTTACACCAAATGGAGAAAAGATATCCTGGGAGTACATTATAGCTCTTTACAAAACTCAACAGACTGATGTCCTCCATTTGGGAAACAAACTAAAGTCAAAACATGTTAAATGGCAGAATCATAAAATGAAAGTCAGTGTAGCTGCCCAGACTTTCAGTCATTCTGTTAGTGCAGCTATCACATTTCTTAGGAAGTTGAGACTAAAGGAATTCAAGGACAGCAAGGCTACCAGTGAATTTTTAATGATGATAAATAATCTATTCGATATGCTAAATTCAAAAAGCAAATTTGGAAAGCACACAAAGAAGCCAATTACTTTAGCAAATTATCTTGATATTGAAGCAAGTTTAGAAACCTATATTGATTTCTTGTTGTCTCTCAAAGATACTTCAGGAATACCATTGATTAAAGGTCCAAGGCAATGTTTTGTAACTGGGTTCTGCATCTCAGCACGCTCAATTCTTGCCATCAGCAAGAAGTTGTTGCAGAGAGAAACTTTACCATTAGAATATGTGCTCACATATTGTCTCTCAAGATACAATTGAAATGTTTTTTTCAAAGATAAGGGGGCGCCTGGGTTGGAATAATAACCCAACTGCTTTGCAACTGAAATATGCCTTGAGATCTTTACTCTTAAAGAATAAGGTTGAGGCTCCAGCTACTGCCAATTGTGTAGCTACCTCTGATGCAAAAGTCCTAGAAACCAGTCAAATCGACACATCAGTATCACGTCTTCTCTTGTCAGCAAACCTCTGGAGAGCGGATGTTCTATACTATATATCAGGCTATATTGTTCGTCAGATATTGAAACCTATAGACTGCCCTGAATGTGTAGAGGCACTATTTGACAACTCTGAGGTAGATCATGGTTACCACACAAGTACTTCCCTTTTTTCTTGCAAAAAGTATGGTAACTTAATTATATGCCTTCCCAATCTATGTATAGTGTTGTGTCTACAGTAGATAAATTAGCCAGAAAAGAGTTATGTACATGGTCAACAATGTCACAGCATGAGGTGCTGAAAATAAGGACGTCTGTCCTTCAAGAAACAAGAAGCAGGACTTTCAGTTCCTTGCAACAGCATTCAATTGAAAACCATATTTTGGACACCCATCTGCGGGATGATCATGTAACATTTATTATAATAAAGCTAATTGTAGACAAGTATCTTGACCTCTTCTTCCACCAATTTGGCGGTGTTTACACTGAAAGAATAATTAATAGGAACAAACCTTCAAAGCGAAATAAATTAACAAGAACTGTTTTATTTAGTAATGAATAGCATACACATTAGGCTTCTTTCAATATTTTCATGGCCATGCTCATGAGGGAACGCCCAGTCCCAGGGGGCGGATAAGTAACCTGGCATCAATGATGGAGGAAATGCCATCTAATTCTGGCCATAATTCTGATCATTCATTTATTACAATAACTTTGCATATAAATGATTTTCGACAAATCGCTTGAAAATAGGTCTGATTATTCATAGCTGTTAAATGTAGCACCTTATAAATCTTGCTATTAATCACTAAGGACTATCGCACATCGTAAGGAACAACATAGGAGAGTCAAGGTCTGGGTGCAGCTGCTATCATGGAATCACTCACTTCCACCTCAGGAAGGTAACATTAGAGAGAGCTTCTTTTTTAACCTTGAGAACAATTTGTGAATGTTAGATGTGTAATTTAAGAAAGTCCATCTATATAGTTGCATAGCTATACATATATTCATGATTATTTAACTATTCATAGCATTTTCAACTTGGTATATTCCCAGTAAGGTTCTAAGTAAATGACAAATCATAAGGTACCTAGGCCGATCGGAAAATGAGACGCAAAATTTCTAAACAACTATGTATGCCATACCCATAACTTTTTGCCATGCACATGACTTCAGCATTCTTCAACATGAAATACCATTTAGCTTCTGTTTTACAAATGAATTCTCGAATGTCTGGCGAAATGTAGTTTCTGCTTTTTGCCCCCTTGTTGCCGCCATCTTGCCTCTACATACATCGGCTACTATTTGTCACGTAAACAATAGACCGGGCGTTCTAGTCCTAGTACTTCTATGGTTTTAACTCTAATTATCGTGTCGCTTCAAATTCATACTACGGTATTGTCGGGAGGGTCTGAGTCCTGATCATTTGTCTGACAGCTCCTCACATGTGCAGGGCTTTTTTTAACATACAAACTGGGGGGAGGGGGACAGATGCCCCCTAGTTCTCAACTTTGCCCCCCCCCCCCGAGTGAAGAGGATTTTGACCCTAGAAAATATCCCTTTTTGCATAGTGTTGGGAAAAGCCGACAAACGCGCATGTAGAAATAACAGAATATTACACGTGTGTCGTCGAATTACATGTAGTCATTCATTCACGTAGCGGCGCGCTGTATGCATCATGTTGTTTTTTCTTCCGTATTGTTAGGTTAGCGTATAAACGTAAAAGCCTCATATTCACTGGATCTAAGAGGAGGTTTAGGAAACTGATTCACTAATTGAACTGTTGGAGAACTAAATTAACGTAATACATTATTGTTTGAAATTGTGCGTAATAGTTATTCATTTTCCTTTTATTATTAAATTTCATTGGCTAGTATTTTTAGAGTTATCTTTGATAAACAGTTGTACGAACACTTTTTGGTTAGAACGTATTCTCTACACGAGAAGTAAGATGTATTAAGTGTAGACGAGGATACTATATGATGCAACTAGAGTTCAATGGTGTCTTTTTATGAGTTCGACTTCTCCGTTCAAACTTATCTCTTGAATCAGCAAAGAAGGGCAGTGTAAGTCCTAACACATCGGTTCTCAGCTATGTTGTCTAGCAACTACTGCTGTCATCATGTTGCAATGAATGGCTCCCCTTGAGTTTCCTCGGCTAAAGAATGAACCACAATAACATTTTTGCACAACATAATCAAACTGTATAATACGCGAACAGTACGTTATTGTAACACTTACAAAACTAGAGATTTCATCTCCAAACTTTTTTACATCAAAACTTGACATTTATGACCATTGTTTCAATATATCACATGTATCAACCTTATTTCAAATTAGGCTTTTTGTCCTAGTATCACGTCCCTTTTTGAGAGTTTGCCCCCCACTAAAAATCCCTTTTCGAGAGTTTGCCCCCCCCCAGCAACTCTATGTTAAAAAAGGCTATGCACATGTGTTAGTCTAAACATGCTATTTTTACGATAAAATACATACCTGTAACTAAAGGATATGCTCCACACCTTCCTAGACAAGTTTTAACTCGAGTTAACGTGTCAATTCAGTTTTCTGTTTATACCGGTATTGTTAGGATGTGCATTTCCGCCGGGATTAGTTTTCACCAATATACCCGTTTTTCAAAGGAGGATTTCCCCCGAAAATGTTATAAGAATTCTACAAATCTGAAATGCCATCATTCCACATATGTAGTCTCTAAATATATGAAGAGAAAATCAACTTATATTATCGCGTACTTTAAAATTAGCTGGGCGACTAACCCGGTATAGGATCTGAGGAGCGGCGAACTACGCGTTTTTCAAAGGAGGGTTTACCCCCCGAAAAGTTATCAGAATTCTACAAAACTGAAATGCCATCATTCCACATATGTAGTCTCTAAATATATGAAGAGAAAATCAAATTATATTAACGTGTACTTTAAAATTAGCTGGGCGACTAAACCGGTATAGGATCTGAGGAGCGCTAAACTACGCGTTTTTCAAAGGAGGGCTTGCCCCCCGAAAAGTAATCAGAATTCTACAAAATTGAAATGCCATCATTCCACATATGTAGTCTCTAAATATATGAAGAGAAAATCAAATTATATTAACGCGTACTTTAAAATTAGCTGGGCGACTAAACCGGTATAGGATCTGAGAGGCATTAAAATTCGCGTTTTTCAAAGGAGGTTATTCCCCCCGAAATGTTATCAGAATTCTACAAAACTGAAATGCCCTCATTCCACATATGTACTCTCTAAATATATGAAGAGAAAATCAAATTATATTAATGCGTACATTAAAATTAGCTGGGCGACTAAACTGATACAGTACTTGGATTAGGCCGTAGAAACGTTGACGCGGCTCGGAGTAGGACATGTCAAAAAAAGAAAATATCGACCTAAAAATCGCATTGAAACACGTTGAAAAACACATATTCATATAAAGCGAAGGTTCTACTTCTGATTTATATATTCTGTGGTGAAATCTGCAGTTGATATTCGACAAACCAGCAGAAATAATCTACTGAAATTCGTAGACTATTCCGGAAGTTTACTGTAAACTGACTGCAAACTGACCGTAAACTGGAGGTCGATCGGTCAAAAATCGAGTGGTATTACTCACCTTTCACTGCTGAAGATCACCATGCACTTTCTCTGTTATGTAGCGTCGTATCAGTTTCACTTCGACTAATATCTTATTGAGGATGGGTGGCTTGTACAATGGATGCTGGGTAACCTCGCTCTTGCAGAGGAGGCTATTACAAAATTACATCCAGAGTAATTTGTTGCCATTTGGCAACATTGCCAAAGAAAGGGTTAAATCAGAGTTTGAGGCGATTGTAGTAGCCAAATAGCAACATAAGACAGAATTTTTATAGGAGGAAATTTGTTTGATATAGTGAGTATTACATTTGATAATCATTTAGGGTATATAGCTATTAGAATTGATTAAGTGAGATTGTTCCAAATGGGCTCTTCTACTCAACAAGGGGAAATGACAGCGACCAACTGCAAGCCCCTATAACTTGCAATCGCAGACATATTTTGGTTGATTGCAATGGTAGTTTTTTTTAATTTATTAAAGAACTAATTTTTAAAAATAAATTTAGAAACTCTCAAATCACATTTTGCACGATGTTTTTTCAGAGGGGTAGTAAAAATCGTCAAAAGGGCCTAATTTAACGGTGAAGGTCATTTGTTCGCTCTAATTAGCTTAAACGGTATGGAGAATTTATATGTAACCAGACTTCTCAGCCAATCAAAGATTTGGAACCTATGCTACATTTCTAGTCCAAAAAGTATTATTTCAAAACTATTTGATAAGATACAATACAACACATTTGTTTCCTTTCGAACTAATATACAATGCTTTCTATAAAATAAGCTTGATCAAGGAAAGAATACGTTTTCAAAAGTAATTTAATAGCTTGAACAAACAGCTATATGTGTGCTTGAGTTGTGATTGGATCGTCAAACTACTTGCTACATTTTCTATGGTGAATGTCGTGCTGCAACATTGATTTTCTTACTTTTCGGATTTGTATAGCCTATAATGTTAGCTACGAATATTTTGCACATCTATGGCTTAAATATGCTAAGTTAAGGATAAAATTTAATGTTTCTTTGCATCCTGGGCAGTATCACCCTAGACGCAGCGCGCACTGCTGTCTGCAGCAAGTTTTTCACAGTTGCAAAATCCCATATCTTCTGACGTGTTGCAAAATAATGCTGGATGTTGGACTTCTAGATATTGTTATGTGGATCTTGAAACATTTTAAAAAATGATTCGCTGCTTTTTCTGAAAGCTAAGAACTTCCTCTACAAATTTATTGGAGTCATTTTGTTGGCAGCGGCCGATAACAATAGAACCCATGGCCAAATAGACAAAATTAGATTCAACCTATTAGGCTGGTACTGGTTTAAAGACTCTACCTAAACGATGCAACATCAAAGGATAATTTAGACCTCAAATCTGGAATCTACGCAAAATTCTCCATGGTAGTGTATTTGTACAGTCACTTGTTAGATTAGAAGTTTGAGATTGTGGCTTCAGCATTCTTGGCAATACATTAGGACTTTCCCTTCTTTAAAGAGTGAAGATTGGCAATGGCAGTCAAATTTTCTTCATTGTATGTCCTCAAAGTGAACTTAATTAGCATAATGTGTGACCACCAAACACCTGAGTACATGCCAAAAGCGATAATAGAGAAAAAGTACTAATCTTATTTCCCCCTATGCTCCCCCGCATGCGGTGGCACATTTATCCTCATGACTTTATTCTACTTAAGATCATAACATTGATCCTTCTGGAAATGTGAAGTGAAGCCTTCTAAACATGCTTTCAAAATATTTTTCAATTCTGTTAAACTAGGTGTGATCATGTTTTGTTCAAAGAGAGCCTCTCGACAAAGCATCTCACGAACGAATTCTCACAATCTCATTGGCTAATTACATAGAAAGGTGATTCCTTTCTTAGCCAATCAAGATTTGCTGGAAAGTAATAGGCTTTGCTTCATATGTTGAAAATTTTGGGAAAAAATTCATTTGCCAGTCTAGGGCTCTGAGATATCAATTGAAGTTGTACCTGCTTGGTTTATGGAGCTTGTTGATAGTTTGGAATCGAATACACTCTTTTTTGCTATCTCTTGACGTGCCTTCTTAATTTGTTTACTTCTCTCTTGATATTCAAACCCATTTTTTTCTGTATGTACATTATTACTGGTGAGGGTTCCCAGAATGAGTCCAAAACGTTTAAAATTAATTAATAGTGTCGATAAGTTCAAGTGCTTAGTATATTGACTAAAGATTAGCGTCGATTATGCCTACTTACTGTAGTGTCTGACATTGAATATTTGAAAAATAATAACCATTTCGCAATCCTTTGATTCTATGCTTTACAATTACATATAAGTTTGCAAGCAAAGCTTGTCTCTGTAAATGAGCATAATTGTTTAGTTAGCTAAAAGCTGTGCAGCAACTCTGCTTTAAAATGGCGTTACACTGCAAAATGTAAAAAATGGAAGCACTTTCATGGTTAATATTACTATATAAACAAATCCGCTGACTGGTCGAGAGCAAAATTAGGTCTTTGTTAGCAATGTAAACCCATGTATATTATCTTTTTTTATCGCTTAGCGTCATTCCGGAGCCCAGCGCTATGAAGAATCTGTTTACATCAATTTTCATATCACAGATTACAAAATGACTGCAATGTCCTAATAGAAAAGTGCTTTACCAAAGATCCTTTTTCCAGAGCATGCTCTAGCTTTCGGATCACCAAAGTCCAAAGGTTTCTTACAGAGAATCGTTACTGTCGTCATAAAATACATGCTCTTTTCTGAAGCAAAAAGCTTCTGAGCAGAGAGCTGTTACAGACATTTGTCAATTAACTTACCTCCACCTAGCATGTCCAGAATTCTTATCAATACTTGCCAGGTTTTACTATAGGGTAATCAAACTCTCCTAGCACAACCTTTGTCATTTTTTTCCACAACGCTCAATCCAAACGGAAAAATACTGCTGATCCAGAACTATTACGAGTCTGGTATTATTTTCCCTAAAACCGATCAAAATATTTGGCTCAGTAAAGGGACGCTTCGTTGTATAAGTTCTGTCGTATTAACGATCATAATCAGTACAACTACACTAATTCATATTATATGACGTATATTCAGTTTTATGCCCTGAAGACATATCTATTGATCTGCAAGGCTCGAAGAGAATGAATCCGATTGCCAATAGATGCTCGGTCTACCTCCTACTAGCATGGGCTTGTAGGCCCATTTTCAGTTTTCATGGACTGACCCTAAGGTAATGGTTGAGGGGTCTCAAAGTGACTGTTTCTGTCTCTATCAATACATGCAGTGCATAAAATATGGTATGTTTCTAACAATGATAGGCTTAAACTGTTAGATACACATGTCAGAGAAATGCAAATTTACTTGATCTAAATTCTTCGTGGTTAAAATTCGCGTTAATTTAGTACTATAGAGATATTTTAGACTTTCTTGATTCCCATAATTACCACTCAATTTATAGACCAACTTTGCTTTTTAGCGTTAATAAGTGATCTGTTAATTTCTTGCTCGTTATTCATTTGCAGATGTTAATTTTGTGTAATAGAAAATCAACTGCGAAAGAAGGATAATAAACTCCTAAACTTCTGAGGTGAACGTCTAACATGCATCTTGCTTGTCATTATCCAGTACCTTTTTAATTCTTTAGACATGGCCACCCCTCAGATACTAAGATCTGTTTTCCAGGGGGCCATGTTGAAACTCATTCATATAATTTACAATACATGCTAAGTTACAAACTTGATGTAAGCATTTCTAAAAAAGGAAATTACGTAATAAATAATGATATACTTTAATATAAAATCGAAAAGTTTACAAGAAAAAACCAAAAAATTCACTTGCCAAATTTTACTACTATTCCAGCATTGTATTAACTTTCATTTTAGATGGTTGGGAAATGTTAGCTTTCTTAAAATTACTAGGTAGCGAATTCCAAACCATACCCCCTTTGTATGCAAAACAATTATGCCATTGTTTTGCTTTTAGTCGTGGAGGTCTTCTATTTAATTCGGAAATGCGAAGTTGTCCAGTTGTTAGAGAGGATGCTCTATTGAAGAGGATAATAAGATAAATCAGGGCCTGATTAGTTTACCCACAGATCTTCTACTTTGCTGTCTCTCTAGACTTTTGCGCGTGCTAACCCAAGTTCCTGAGACTGTAACTGACACTGACTCTACATGTTCTATCCAATTTAAGTGGTTGCCAATTTGAATACCCAAAAGTTTAATGCATGTGTTTTGAACAATAAGTTCTTCTGATATCTTAAACTCTACACTAAATAGTTCTCCATTGCTTTTGTCTTGTAATGCATTCTTGTGCCTATCAGCATGTGAATGTAGGTTTGGCAACATTTAATAACAGCTTAGTACTATATAGCCATTTTCTGAGACTTTTTAGTTCATAGTTAATATCATTGGGTATACTACTAGCACTTTTAGCAGTGTATGCCAGACTAGTATCATCAGCGTACATCGTAATCCTTGAGCATTTAAGTGCGTATGGCATATCACTTTATGAAAAGATAAAACAAAAGAGGTCTAAGACATGACACCTGAGGGACACGGCATTGTATATATTCAATATTAGATAATTTGCCATTAACCTTACAGCATTACCATCTATTATTTAGATATGAAAAGAATCACTATCAATGGCTTTTTAGGTTCTCATATTCTGCTATATCAAACTACAGATGTCTTTTACTGTCCTAAAATTTCAAACTTGAAACTACGCTGCTTTGCAATAGAAAGGAATTTTTCTTGCTATTAATATTATTGATTGCATGGCTGATGCATTTCTTAAAATTAACATAGCTTATACATGTAGAACGTCATATGATGGCTTACCCTTTTACGATATACTGAAAGTTCCGTTTCGCCCAATCCTTTCAGGTTTCTGAACGAAACGTCTTTAAGCTCCAACCCATATGCAAACTTTAGATGTATCAGCTACTTGCTTTAATCGTTGAATTCAAATCCTACTATACATATCCAATTGCATTTTATGTATTTCAGTAATGTCACATATTAAAGTGTTCGATCTAAGTGAGGCTGAAAATGAATTGCTCGCACAGAACTACGAGGCAAGCAAACAAGGCAATAAGTACATAAGGACAAAACCCGGAAACTGCATGCTACCCATCGCATACTTAAAGCATAAGCAAAGAATCTACAACTTAAAAGTTACAACTGGGGATCTGTTTGTATTTGGATGGATAAAAACTGGAACAACATGGATGCGAGAAATGGTATGGTGCATTATGAATCAATGTGATATCGAAGAAGCTAAAAAATCCACTCTAAATGAAAGGATACCGTTCATTGATATGGCAATTCTAGCTGACTTTGGTGGCAATATCGAGAAGGAGCTTGGAGTATCAGGAGAAGAGTGGCTTGATAAAATTGAATCTCTTCCATCACCAAAGATTTTGAAATCACATTTGCCATTTGATCTGCTACCACCAAATTTGTTGGATGAATGTAAGGTGATTATGTGCATGCGAAACCCTAAAGATACAGCAGTTTCAGCTTTTCATCATGAAAAGCTGTTGATTTCGCATGCATTTAAGGGTGATTTTCAAACATATTTCAATCTACTTCTTAACGATCTCCCTTGCTACAGCAGCTATTTCGAGTACACAGTGGAAGCATGGAAAAGAAGGGATCATCCAAATTTATGCATAGTCTTTTTTGAAGAGATGAAGGAGAATCTTCCGGCTGTCATCAAAAAAGTAGCAAAGTTTCTTGAGAAGGAGCTTACTCCAGATCAGATTCAGAAGCTTACTACACATTTGAGCTTTAAAGAAATGAAGCAGAATATATCCGTCAACAATGAAGATATCAGAGAGGCTGCGTTTGTACCTGGTTCAGAAGGTTCATTTATTAGAAAAGGCGAAGTTGGAGACTGGAAGAACTACTTCACAGATGACATGAATCGGAGAATGGATGCAGTTAGCGATTCACACTTTAATGGAATGGGTCTGAATTTTAAGTATGAACTAGACAGCAGCAAGATGTCAAATTGAAGTAATCTATATACAAGGAAAATTTGTTACTGCAACGTGAAGTTATTGTAGCTTTTTACCGGAAATGTTGCATATAAATTTCTTGTTGGCTATTTCATTTGGCTCTATTACTGCTTTTGTAACATGTGCGAGCTTCTTTGATCTTTGCTTATGGAAAACGCGGGACATGTATCTGAGATGATCCACGGCGTTAGTCTTTCCAGTTGCAGTTCAACGTTGATTTTGCAATTCGATTTGACAGGCACAGCGGGCAGCTGGTGGTAGGGTAGCACGCCCAGCTGGCTATCAATCATTTCTACATTAACGTGGCTATGGCTGGCCGTTTGTAGCAATATTAAAACATGTGCTATTTACATTTAATCAACTGTGCTTTTATGTTCAATTCATGTTTTGCTTCATTTTTAATTTCCATGGTTGATTTGTTTCATTTTCAATTCAAAAATTAAAGTTTATATTCGTACTATTTCATTCAATCGTTGCATTTCAAATTCAATCTTTACCTTTTATATTCAATTTTAAATCAAGTTTTATATTCAATCAATCAACAATTTAATTTTCAATTTCATATATACATTCAATCCTTGCATTTATATTTAATCCAAAAGTTTTTGTTCGATCCTTGTCTTTTATATCCAATCCTCAAATTTTGTATTCAATCTTACTAGGAACGAGCACACCATTTTGAAGCGGGAAAAATACAATTGCCCCCTAATGAGACTGGTTCCATAACGTTGTAAATTGTCAAATAAAACTCAGTGCGTGTCATGGCAAATGAGGATCTTGGCTATGGAGACAATCTATCTAGAAATCTTCTGTATTCGATGAGAATTGTGGAGCTAGATCTTGCCTCGATTGCCCAACGCAGAACTGCCGGACAGCTTTCGTCAATCGCCTTACATATTGATCGTATAGAACATTTGGGAACGACACTTCGCAGCTAACATGTTTGAACCCAACAAAATAATGATTTGAAAGAGTTTTTGAGTCTGGCAGACATTTTTCAAGAAGTTTACCAGTTGCTCTTCTCGCTATACGTATGCGAGGCCAATTACGCTACTGATATTAGTCTAATACCAACGCCGTCAACTAGCTCTGGAACACCAGGAAGGCCAAAGTATTTTATCCCTAAAACAGTCCTCGAAGAACTCCGAGGACTCTCTTTCTCTTGCTCAAAGATATCATCAATGTTTGGGTTGTCATGATCGGCGATCTATCGACGGGTCCAGCTATATGATTTGCAAAATTTGCAGCATTTTACAACTTGTTTCCCTTGTTGAATAAGGAGAGATGCTTCTTTTTCTCTAACTCAACTTCTCTGATAATGGATGTAGTTAGTGTCATGTTCCTGGAGTATCTTACTTCCAAAGATGTCCCGCCAAAACACGTTAGCCTTGATTTCACAACGGCGTGCTCGTTCCTAGTAAGAATGAATACAAAATTTGAGGATTGAATATAAAAGACAAGGATCGAACAAAAACTTTTGGATTAAATATAAATGCAAGGATTGAATGTATATATGAAATTGAAAATTAAATTGTTGATTGATTGAATATAAACTTGATTTAAAATTGAATATAAAAGGTAAGGATTGAATTTGAAATGCAACGATTGAATGAAATAGTACGAATATAAACTTTAATTATTGAATTGAAAATGAAACAAACCAGCCATGGAAATGAAAAATGAAGCAAAACATGAATTGAACATAAAAACACAGTTGATTGAAGATAATTAGCACATGTTTTAATATTGCTACCAACGGCCAGCCATACTTGGCAATTCTGCAATGCTTGCGAAATATCCCTGCATATTAGAAAAGTACTCTAGACATGGAGAGCGACATTACCGTTTCACCCTCAAAGCAAGCTTGAGATACGCTCTTCTTACAGAAGCATTGCACAGGCTGATTCACAATGGCGTACATTGCAAACAAATAAAGCAAAGATTGACCAAAATCATAGCTCCCATTTGAATATCAATGAGCTCTATGGCTAATATTTAAGCGCTGAAGTATTTGTTGCAATGCTTACTTGATATTTCAAGTAAGAAAAGTCTGTGCTTTCATTTTTTCCCATATTTAAAGGCTCTTAGGGAAGTGCGCCTAATTCACAAAATGTCGGATAATAAGCAACGTGCTGTCGAAAATATTGAGGAAAAAGCGGTATTTACCGTTTATGAAATGCGGCAATTACTGGATTTCAGTATAGCAACTTTGTTATGCACTTTCAAGAACTTCAAACAAATTGGCTTTATCCTGTCCACACCTAGAGGTGGTCACTTCATAGCATTAGTCAAAACAAAGGATGGATTTGTATGCAAAGTTACCTAGAAACACAGGTTTGTAAAGTTGACAACAATGTTTTATAAACAACCAGCATAGTTTCCAGCCAAACTTCATGGACTACTTTGGAGAGGGCTATTTTTCAAAATCATAGCGTAAAGTCTGACAAAGTAGAAATAAATGGCTTGTTTCATTAACTTTTGGCAGCTACCACCTTCAGTAGATGGGCGAATGGCCAAGTGGTTACAGCACTTAACTGCTGAGCAAAAAATTGATGGTTCGAGCTGAACCCTCGGATCATAGTTGGGATGCTCGCTCACTGTCCACCCAGCAGCAAATGGGTACCTGGTGGCAACACCAGGAACTGGCCACCTTCCCTCACTATGCCGACGACTCATGATAAGTGTCCCTCTAACTGGCACTCCCCCAACGTACGGAATCGGATACGGGATTCACCTTTTACCTGCAGTAGGTTTGGGTACTTGGTCACTGGAAGATAGACCACAGGAAAGAGGTTTCGTTTTAAGACAGGTATTTATATGCGGCTGACAAGGGATGGTAAAATGCTCGTTATTTGAAGTAGGACAAAAGAACCCAACGACACACGTTTTTCAGCTCAGTTTTAGAAATTCAGTGTCTGTTACGTTTCGGAGGTACAGGTGTAGGTCATTTGGCAGAATCTAGTCAAAAACTAATGTATTTATATTAAGTTTTAATTCTTGAAAATAAGCTCTTTCAGATTCTAACTATCAAACCAACAAGGAGAACGGAAGGCCACTACCTTTAATCACGACAATAACTCTGCTTAGCTAACTGAAAGGATGAAAGTATAAGTAAAATTGATGTCATTGCCCTGTTTCTCTGGCCAGGAAGCAGCCTCTACCTACACGGCTTGATAAGCTGAGACTGTTCGTGATATGCAAGGAAAAAGAGCATTTTCATGGCTTACCAGCAACCAAGTATGAGATTGTGCTGTTTTATTCCAGAAACAGAGAAGTATATCTTAGATTTTCATCATCAATTGCAGCCAAATATTAAAACACAAGAACTCACATTTCATATTCATTACAGTCTTTAATAATACGACTTTATAAGTGAAACTGCTTTCACACGCTAGATATTGTCAGTAGCAATAATCGACTCAAAATAAATAAAGTTCTATTCAGCATCAAATTTCCAGTTACTTACACCAGCTTTCCGTCGAGTATTCAGGAAATTCATTTGCTATGTTGGTTTACATTCATTTGTCCAAAAGTCCAAGAATTCATATAGTAGCCACAAGGGTAAAAGTTCTATTTAAAGAATATAGAGAATGATAGTACGAATTCGTTTCAGAATGATTGATACTCTTATTGAATCTCTCTTGCAATTTCCAACTTGCCACTTTATCCCCTATATTAGCATAATGCAGTTAAATATGCTTGATGGATTTGACTCAATATTCATATGTTCAAGAGTAGTGCCGACGCCGAAATCGCATCAGTTTGTGTTATAAATCAGAAGAAGAAGCAGAATAAAATAGGCCAAATTTTTTCACATGGCGAGATTTTCTCTATCTGTGTCATAATATCACAAAGTAAAACAGTTCGAATTAGTATGGATTTTTGTTGTCATTACCATATCTTTACAGAGAATTGCCCTCAGCCTAAAGATATTTCCGAGATAATCTTAGCACAAGCACGAAATCTCTTTTCTTAATAAAGCATGTTGCCTCTAAGCAGTGAAAGATAATGGGACTAATAAAGTCTCAACCACATCACTAGAGTGGTAATGGTTGAAGTTTGCGGATTGATTATCTTTCCTCAAAACTAACACCACCAACGATAGTAGGCAGTGATTATCTGTCTTTCAAACTCTTTATATAGTCTCTGTACGGAATTAATCGTCTGTAGAATGTAACTGATAACAGTAGTGAGATAAATAATCCAACATCCATTATCAAGATTAATATTTTTGGTCCATAATACGCATATATCGTCGTGAATACAGTAGGGCCAGAGATCCTTGAGATATTCCCAGATATATTTAATAGTGACATCATATAGCCCTAGGAAAGAAATAGAGAGGAACTTGTTAAATCATTAGAGCAGAAAAAATAAGCTATCCCTGTTGTTTTCTCTATAGTGCACTAATTTTAAGGCGCGTTCCACACATAATACAGTAGCATTCATTACTTTGAGCCCAAGAAACTATTCTTGACATCAATCAGTTGATTACCCAATACATGTCTTTTTGTAAACGCATATTACATATAAGTCCTATACAAATACCCTATAATGTCTTTACATGATCTTGACATTATCAAGCTAAATAACACAACACAGTGTTGGCATATATGGAAGAGTACAAAATTACCCATAGAGAAACATATTTTGGTAGTTGATCATTTGGTGCCAAAAATGATTTCGTGCGGCATATTATGCATAGCACAACACACATGACTATGAGGACAAAAAGTTACCTTCACTGAATTGAAATATCCATGTTGCAGAAATCACTACTGCAATTCGGTGCACTTACAGAAAATATGTATGAATTCCTTGGTATAAAATAAGAAAATAATCGTGTATCTTGTATGAGCAACAGCTAATCTAAACTGTACCTCTTGTTTTTCACGAAATCATGCACTAATTAGAGAGCAGGGAAATACTTCATAATGGAGTCGCAAGGTTGTGAAACGGGATTCTCGAGAATTGCTATGGCTATAGGATAGTGAATCATGAAAATGTTACGCACCTCTACAATAGAACGTATAAACAAAGAGGCATTTAGTGAATTATACTAATAAGTCAGTGGAAAGTAATTAAATATTGAAGACTGGTATATTGGGTTGGGGAATTTAAAGCGTTTGCATCTTCTTGGTGGGCTGTTCTATAATGGACGTGTAAGTGAAGCACTCCAGCCAAAGTGGCATAGATGTTGAAAAATAGTTATCTAGGACTTTTGTAAATTGATATTACTAGTGGGATTAAATACAAATTATTGCTGTTACGTTGAAAGAGATTTGCATCGACATACAGAGAAAGAAATGTCAAAATCACAAGGCCGTAAGAAAAAATGTGAGTCATCAAGTTCTCCTGTTGCTGTAACGTTAACGGAGGAAGCCCAAGATGAAAGCTTACGTAGTTGGATGGAAAGAAAGTTTACGAGTCTTGAAGAAAGAGTTGCCACAAAGGACTGCATTGCAAATCTCAGGAAAATCATAGAAGAACAGAAAACGAAGATTTCTTAATTGGAAGACAAAGTTGGAATACTCGAGCGTCACGTGCTATATTTACAAAAAGCAAATGATGACGGTGAGCAATATCAACGTAGACTCTGTCTACGAATAAATGGTATTGACTTGCCATCATCAGGGGAAAATGAATCCGCTGACGAGTGTCTCCAAAAAGTACATGAGGTTTTCGATGAAATTGGGGTGGATGTACCGGACACTATAATTGATCGAGCTCATAGAATCGAGAAAATGGCTACAATTAAAGGTAAGCAAGTGAAACAAATGATCGTGCGATTTACAACATGGAGACATAGATCAATGGTCTACAAAGCTCGAAAGGAGACCTCAAAATACCATATCAAACTAGACTTGACCCGTAAACGAAGAGATACAATTAAGAAGGCAAATGAGTATCTGGTCCATGAAACTGAATCCTTTGTATTTGCAGATATTACTTGTAATGTATGTTGGCTTAGGAAGGGTGAATTCCTCTACTTTAATGATTTGCAGGAATTTGAGAAATTGAGAGAGCGTGACTCTTAATAACTTAACCACCTAAATTAAATTCAGTTTTTGTTTTTTTTCTATTCTATTTAATATTGCTAGCTTGAACTATAGTTGTTTACTCTATGTATTGAGTTAGTAGACCCAATGGGAGTTAGAAATCATTTTGCAAATTACGTATTCACCATTTTGCCTATTGGCTTATTGTTTCTTTTGTATCTGTGACACAGTAGTACTCGTGACACAGTAGTACTCGTGCTATTGCTACGTCAGAGTGAATAGAAAGTCAAGTCCATGCAAATTCTTCGTAACAAACATGTTATTTTATCCAACGTATATAGACTGTTATTATATCAAAGCTATATATCTGTATGTGTATAGCTACCTGTATAAGTTCCCTATTTTCAAATAATTCTAGAACGCCACTTGGCCTGATCTAGGAAAATCTCCCCACAGCTTTGCTGAAATTGGTGCTGATCTTACTTATACCAACTTTAAATTCTTCTGTTGTATTACGCCTTATTTTTGCGATTGTTACTTATATTTTGCATTTTTATAAATGAACCAGTTATTCAGACCTCCAAAAGACAATATTTTGAAAGTAGTCGATCATTTGAAACAAAACAATGAGCTAGATCAACCTGCTGATAAATTAAATTCTAATATGTGTAGTATATGCACCAAAAGAGTTAATTTAAATAAAAAATTTTTAACCTGCTATCAGTGCAACCATCGCATTCATATTACTTGTAATGACATCTCACCTAAAGAGTATTTAGCAATGTGTGCTGAATCCTGTACTAAAGACTGGATTTGCTTTTAATGCTGTGTTATAAATTCTGCAGAAATATTCCCGTTCACTTTGGAAACAGAGGAGTCCCTACTTGCTCTGAATAATATAAATCTTCCTTCTCTTACCTACCTTACGCCCTCTATGGAAATTACTTCCCAGCTAAGAAACTTACCAAATCTATCTGTCTGATTATGATATAGATGAAAATTTAAGTGTCCATATAAATTCACAATTGTAAAATTGAAGATCTTGCTTCTTTAGAAGTCTCAAAAAACGAGTTGTCGATCTTTCATATGAATATCCGTAGCCTTCCATTACATTGTGATGAGTTGATTAGTCTCCTATCTAATGTGAATATTGAATTTAAAGTAATTGGTCTATCTGAAATAAAAATCTCAAAAGATGCATTCGTACGTCCTAACATTGATATCCCTGGTTACAAATTTTATTATACGAGTTCAAATAGTTGTGCTGGTGGTGTTGGAATTTATGTCAAATCTAACATGACTGTTAATAAAAGGGATGACCTATCGTGCTGTGAAAATGATTTTGAGTCAATCTGGATTGAAATAATTAATCCAAAGGCTAAGAATATTTTATGTTGCTGTGTATACCGTCATCCAAATACTGACATTACAAGATTTATTGATTATTTTCAGGATAAGTTATCAATAATCGAGAAAGAAAATAAGATGACATATATAATGAGTGATTTTAATATAAACCTAATAGACTACTCAAACCATGCTCCAACGAATGATTTTATTAACATGATGTTCTCTCATCACTTGCAACCGTCCATTTTTCACCCAACTCGCATCACAGGCACAACATCCACAATTATTGACAACATTTTTATTCGTCATACCTTAGGGTCTAACATTCAAAGTAGAAATATTCTCTCTATGATATCAGACCATCTTCCACAATTTTGTACAATATCTGATTTTAAATATGACTACAAAAATTTGTCTCATCTTTTCTATGATTATAGCCGATTTGATGTCAATAAATTCCTTATGGACTATTCTAATATGGACCTTTCCTTTCTTAATGACAATCATATTGGTCTGAATGAAAAGTTCGATCAATTCTTACATAATCTTCGTAGTCTTGTTAATAACCATTGCCCCCCCCCCAAAAGAAAATAAGCAAGAAAAGAATGAAACTGAGAAACAAACCATGGATTAATTCACGAATTCTGGAAATGATGAGAATTCGAGATCGATTATTTAAGCAATTTAAGTCTACCAAATCCGAAATAGATTTAAAAGCGTTTAAGCAATTTCAGAATCGCGTTGTAAATGAGCTCAATGAATCTAAGAAAATTTATTATCATCAATATTTTGCAGAGAACAAGAGTAATATGAAAAAACTTTGGAAAGGCATTAAGAGTATAGTAAGCTTAAGGTTCGATAATATAGATACAATTTCACATGTATCTGATAAAAATGGCACTCAACTTAAATACCCAGTACAAATTGCTAATCAATTTAATCATTACTTCACTAGCGTTGTAAGCGACATAACAAAGAACATCCCGAGAAATCCAAAGACTCCATTATCATACCTGACGAATTCAAATCAGGATTCTTTATTCATATATCCTTGCACTTCCGCTGAGGTATCAGATGTCATCAAATCTCTGAAGATCGGTAAAGCTAGTGGCCCAAATAGCATCCCAATAAAATTATTAAAACTCCTAGACCCTCTAATCTCTGTTAGCTTATCTTTTTTGATAAATGAGTCCTTTCAAACTAGTACTTTCCCTGACATGCTAAAAATAGCAAAGGTAATCCCAGTATTTAAGAAAGGTCTTACTTCCAAATTATCGAATTATAGACCAATTTCCCTCCTGTCAATTTTCAGTAAAATATTTGAGAAATTAATGTATCAACGCCTCTACAACTTCCTTGAAAGACGTGAATCGCTATTTGATTTGCAATTTGGATTTTGCAGTGGTCACTCAACTGACCATGCAATAGTTAGTCTGACTGAAAATATTAGGTCTTCCCTAGACAATAATAGATTTGGGTGTGGAATATTTATTGATTTGCAAAAGGCTTTTGACACTGTAAACCATGATATTCTTTTATGTAAACTAGAACATTATGGAATCAGGGGAAGTTCTCAAACCTGGTTTAAATCATATCTGCACGATCGCAAACAGTTTGTCTCTGTGAATGGTCATTCATCCTCTATATGCAAAATATCATGTGGTGTTCCTCAGGTGTCAGTGCTAGGTCCTTTGCTATTTTTAATTTATATAAATGACCTACCAAATTCATCAAAGCTCTTAAAGTTTTTCCTTTTCGCTGATGACACCAATATCTATTTTCAAGCTGACGATCACACCAGACTAATTAGAACAGTTAGCAAAGAACTTAAAAAAGTTAAAGTGTGGATGGATTGTAATAAACTTGCATTGAATATTGAAAAAACAAATTTTGTACTTTTCCACTCTTCCAGAAAGAAAGCAACAGATTTGATCCCTCTCAAATTTGGCAAAGAAAATATAAAAAGAGCTAAGTATGTGAAGTTCCTAGGAGTACTGGTTGATGAACACCTATCCTGGAAATACCACATATGTGAACTTAGAAACAAGCTATCTAGAACCACTGGGCTCTTCTTTAAGCTGAGGCATTGGCTCCCCTTAGCAACTCTTATCTGCCTATATAATTCATTATTCTCATCTTTTCTAAATTATGGAATTATTGTTTGTGGCCTTGCGTTTGAAAACTACCTTACCCCTCTATTTCTTCTACAAAAGAAAATCCTTAGATGTATAAATTTTCAATCACCTACAGTCCCATCTACACCTTTATTCCATTCATTGAAGATTCTCAAGCTTGAAGATGTATTTCATTTGAACCTTTTGATATTTGTTTATAAAGCTATACATAAAATCTCACCAATCTATTTTCATGACTATTTTACTCCAGATTCTTCTGTCCATAGATTTGAAACTCGACAGGCCGTTAGAGGTGATCTATTCATTTCATTGAAACGAACGACCCTCTATGGTCTTAAATCTATACAGTACTTTGGCTCTAAATTGTTGGAATACTCTCCCACTTTTTATACGGGTTGCTGGTTCTGTTACTGCCTTTCGGTCAAAATTGAAAAACTTTTTTATTGATTCCTATACCTAGCAAGTAAAAGCTTGTGAGGTCTGTCTGGTTCATTTAGCATTTTTATCTTATGTTGTTGGTGTTTTCTCTCTTTTTTCCTCTTTACATTATTTTTTATTACTAGTAGGAGGGCTCCCTCTCGATTAGTTTAAACTATTTAGGGAGCTCCTCTTTAGTCAATTCAATTATATTAAGTGTATTTTGTTAAAAGTGTTAATTTATTGTTGTCGTGTTAAATTGCTTTTTTAGCTATAACTATGGATTAATTTGTATTTGAGTTGAGTTGATAAATCAGAATTGAATTGAATTGAATCAGTTCTATCCTAAGCGGAAATTTTGGGTGATGGCACTTTTCGAATCCTTCTTCTGTCTGGCTTGACTTTTTTCTGAATCTTTGTCCCTTCTGCGCAACAACTGCTTCTCATTTTCTCGCCATGCTTCATTTGGTTTAAGAGTCTGTGATATGCAGAGCTGGCCATCTCCTTCGTAAGGCTTTCGATTTGTCTACTATTATCTTATAGCTTGGGTCCACTCTTCTTTGATCCACATCGCTATGATCTGTGTAGGCTCAGTCCTGCAAAGGTCTTACACAATTCCGTGCAGCATTCAAAAGCAAAAGTGCATCTCTGATGACACAGTTTCATGCCCTTCAATGATGATCATTTCATTTCGATGCTGAACTTTCTTTTTGAAATCAAATTTGAATACCATATATTGTTTCATAAAATATCAATGTGCAATTTGAATTGAATATCTCAATATACAAGACGGGCTTTCTTTTTGAAAATAAATAACACATGGCGACTAGATAAATATTATCTTGCCAGGTGTTTAGGTGATATTTCCTATAATATTGTCACAAAGCATAAGTAGAAGTTCTTTTGTCTTCAAGGAAAATGATGAATCCTAAAAGAGCCCTGTCATGTTGCTGTAAGGTCTGACAGGAAAATCTCTTTTCCTCTTGTAACGTTACATTCACCGAAAACATGCCGTACACAAACGAAAGTCAATAGACTCGTCCTTTAAAATGGAGATTATATAGTATCTTAACTTCTCTTTAGCATATTACTAGGGTAATTAATTTTGTGGCCAACCTAATACTAGTTTCTTATGAACCAGCTTCATATAAACATATTTGTAGTGAGTTGGAAGGTATTAACAAACTGGATTTCTTTAATGATAATCTGGGTGCAAAACGCATATTGCAATCTGTTGCTGATGTGTCAACTAATCTTTAATAGCTCGTAAATTCAGTCTTCCCAGCCCTAAGCTGTAAGGCACAAAAATTAAGTACAACAGTACGTAAGCCAGCCTAACCCCTTTCATCTTTTGTAACAGTCAGGGGTGGTCGAGTAAGGACCTCTTGTATATAAGGTATTTATACTAGGCCCTGCTCAATATTTGAAACCATTCATTTCTCGGATTAGGGATCGGGGATATTTATGAAAAATGTACTTACGAGGTTGCAATTAAAGTTCTTCTTTGTAAATTAATGAATTTTTTACGGGCAAAAGTCGTGAGTGGTGATTTCCCCAGGTAAACTCCGTTTCAAGATGGCGTTAATAGGGAAAATGTTTAAAATCCAAGCACCCCATTGGTTAGCAACTTGATATACACAGATCCGCTGATTGGTCTAGAAGAAACTGGAACCCTGTTGTATATTTAAGGCCGATTTATAGCTGGCATTATGCTTGTATCATGCAACCAATCATCATCAGCAGCACTTTAATGCGAGAAACTGATAACGACGAGGCAGCGCAAATTATCCCTCAGAAGGACACCATATCGCGTTGTTCACTTGCATGATACAAAAAATAACTGAGTTGAACCCCATTCAACTTTCCAGACTTGTATCATGCAAAATGGATTTACAGATGTCACAAAATAGGGATTCCTGCTGAGACATGATCACAACCATGAAGTGCGCTGCATATTGTGACATACGTTAAGTGAAATGGAATGTTGTATCATGCATGATCAAATGAACTATAAATCGGCCCTTACACAGTTTCATGAAGATGGTCCCATCCGTACATTATAAGTGATTAAGCAACTGTAATATAAAATTAAATGCAATTCAAACAATCAATATGGTCTAAAAACAGAGTTATAGTGAGCTATAACATGTAAAGGAGCAATAATTACCTGTCGCCCAGGCTTTATGACTTTCGTATAGAGAGACGGCAATATCGTATATGAAACCGGAAATGAGATGAGAAGGAAGACGATACTGATTGCCACTTGAGGGAGAGTGATGATGGGGGTAGTTTTACACCAGGAGTGAAATGGCGAACATCCTAGGGTTACTTTTTCCAAATACTTTATACCCTTTGTTGTGTTTACAGGCAATGTATCTATAAGTGCAAAATATGGAAATTACTATCAAAAGACAATATGTAATGAAATCAATGAAAATAAGTGAAATAGATGAGACCATTGTTGCAAATGATGCATTCTTTTATTGATTTCAGAAATAAATCTATGATATTGTCGATAAGTAGCATCACAGTAGCACTTGGTCCACGATAACGGAAGCTGGAAAATATTAGTGTTTATATATGTCTTAGTTTACAAGTTATTCGCTATCTCATTTCACCCGATCTATAACAATAGGTCTTAGTATGGGTCTCTGAGCAAAATTTAACAGTTTCTCCTCCCATTCGCATGAAGTTGGATGGTTTAACATACTAGAAGATACTGAAAAAATAAAATTAATACTTTTGGGAATGGAGTTAATTGAAAGTCAAAAAAATCAGCAGCTACTTCCAATTGAAACTCCAATTTGCCCATTTTGAGTTTCACATCGTTTTCTCGAAAGACGATCAGAACTCTGGTTAGGGCCTATACATGCTCAATAAAAGATCCCAGAGCAAATTGCTACATTCAATAGAAGTTTACAAATTCAACTAAGTGACATGTAATACCGCATATTCCAACGAGACAAAGAGACATGTTTTAGTCTGTTTATGTTAGCTTGCATCCAGGGAAACAAGCTGAAAATCTGCAAGCAAATAGTCTCAATCTTCCAGTTCAAGTACCAAAACCTTTTAGGAATAGCCGATTTGACATTACAGACACTGCTGATAGGCAATAGCCATTATCAATGTACAATAGAAGGAACTCTACATATTAACTGGTTTAAGTTCAACTAATAGCTTAAGCTTATTAATTTGATATTTAGCTTTTTTACTTAATGCCTCATCAATTAGTATTGTCAAGTTGTGTCGAGTCATCTCCATTGATATTGTAATATGGCATCTACATGCAGGCACGGCGTCGGTAGGGAGGTTGAGGGGGTTCAGTTTTTGCTGGCCAGTGTATTTTCTAGCCTTAATCGAACAGTGTATGTATGTGCAGCTATCAATTTTTTGTGTAGCCCCTAATTTGTTTTGGCTGCGCCGTGCCTGATATAAGGCCCTTCCATAGCACTTCACATATCATGTGTCACTGGACTACTCCATTCAAAATCCATGACGGTTACGTGCCTTTCTATTGGCTATCATATTTATGAACAGTAATCAGCTTGTAAGCTGGATGATGAAGAGATTAATGAAAAAATTTTTTATAAAATCAAATCTATTTTCAGTAATGCTTCTGTTCTACCTTCACAAGCTGCTACTGAGGAACTTTGGGTAGTGGAAAACAACATAAGATGTTAATGCCCGAATGATTTATGTTTCTACGCATAAAGTGTACATAGGGCAACTTTAGTTTGCATTCACTTCTTTATTCATTCTGCCAGAATATCTAGTGTCTATCTCACAGTAGAATTACTGCTTCTTTGGAAAAGATATAATTTTACAAACTTCTATTGACTCTAAAGATCACTTACTTTTAATGATAAAGACTTCATAGGAAGAAAATTTAGTTCTATTTTGATTAAATTAATTTTCAACGTTCAACTGTTATCCTATAGATTATTTGAAAAAATAGTAGATTTTTTGAAAGAACTAAAATTAGCTATAAAAAGAAGCGAAATTAATTTCGCCTAATTCTAAATGAAGTTTGGTGCGAGAGGTTTTATCCTTTATTAGAACAAGACATCCACTAGAAACTTGGCTTTCTAATATAAGGATGCAGTACAATATGATGGTTAATTGAAATGAAGTCTAAATTTAAAATGCCATTTCAAACCATTTTCGAATCAAGACACTGAAGCTTTACTTTACAGATGTCTTAAAATCAGGGGACATCAAGCGTTTGCTCCGATTCTCGTGGTCGTCTATGAAATTAGCTATGTACTAACGAGTTTGGAAAGGAAAGTAATCCAACTCTTTATGTCCACTGCTATAGTGTAATATACATTTTGCCTAGTGCGTAGAAAACAGCAGGTAGGAATTATGGATGCAATTTTAAGTCTAATGAAAATTACATTAGTTGTAAGATAGCATCCATAATTCCTACCGATGTGTAGATTAAATAACAAATACTTTTTTGCATTGGTTGCTAGATAATATAGTTATTCAGTACTATTATGGCATAATTATGCATGTTCACGTAAGATGACTCCTGAAAAGTCTGTTGGTACTACAGAACTTAACTACACCACGAAAAACCGGCACCATGGATTAGACATACAGAAAAGCTTTTTTCGTCCTGATGCTCATGGGTGCATGTGAACTGATGAGACGAAAAACGGACGAAAAACACTTTAATATGAGAGCAGCCACCTAGTATGTGCAAAAAATATAATCCTAACGTGACTTGTGATTCAGCCATAGGACAGCATCTTACTACAAATCCAGAATGCGCCAAAACATATACAGACGATAATTTTCGGATCATTGGGCAAGCAAGATCGTCCTGTCATTTAAGTATGTTGAAATCAGTTTAAAAAAGACTCAAAATCCAGTCTTGTGTAAATAAAAAGAGTTCATTTTCTCACTTGGACTCTTCAAGTAAACGATATTGAATAGGTGCCTAGTGACCAATCACACGGCTAACTGGACACATTATTCATCATATCACGTGTATCCGCACCTGGCAATATATTTCGATTCACCTTTCGGTCGTTATCTGACGTTTCATAAAACATGGTGCCGCTTTTTCCTGTTGTAACAAGATGATTCTTCAAAGTTGTCCCATCACTTTATTTCATACCTGAGAGCAAATTATTTACAAAACAGAGGCATAGTATAACATAACAAGAACACTTTCCTCAACTATCACCAGGGATAACGCTGGAAAATGATAAAGCAGAAGTTCCTCAAAAACACTGACCAAAACTAACTCAGGTGGAAATTGTAGATCTGAATGGTCATTTGCGTTGAAGCCCATTCTTTCCCTGTCCAGCTTATGTGTTCAAGGTATAAGAAAGGGTATTTGAGTTATAACATAAATAACTTTCACAATACCTAAGCCACAATAACACTATCTGCAATTTGAAATGGCTGTCTGCAACAACACGATAAAAACCACACTGGCGGTATTTTAATGATGTATCCGAGCCTTTCAATGATTAAGAGAAGAAGAAACTAAAATATAAATGATACTTCTATTCACATACAGAATTGACCAAGCTCTGGGTAAGTATTTGAAGCAGGCCACAGAACAGCAAATCCAAGGAAGCCAAAAAATGCTGAAAGGAGCAATAAGACTTGATCACCGAACCTGGAAATCAAGATAAAATGACACTTTTATTCTATATATAAACCAAAACGAGACCAAGGAATAAAGAGCTCAAGGAAAAAATTGGATGGATGAGTAAATACGAGAATGTGTAGAGGCATTATGCAGAACGGCAAGGAATAGGCCTTATAAACAACTGATTTAGAATGTTGAGTGGTTGATTGTTGTCCCTTTAGCAAAATATAACTTTATATGTAACCCTTTCATCTTGCAATTTCTTCTTTAAAGCAAAGTTTCGGAATGCTTTAAAATAGTCAGAATAGTATTGCTAGCTCAAGCGGAATGAAGCAACAAAAAATAATGCAAGAAGCAAGTAGATATAAATATGGAAGCAAAACAAAACAATGATGATCGATGACATATTAAAATGCATCAAAAAAGTCTCTCCTATATCAAGACGAAAAATACCAATATTGTCATAAAGAAATCTCTTCATCAGCTACCAATATGACATTACTTTCATGCACTCAATTCTCAAACTGATGCTCTAGAGCAGGAGTGGGCAGACCTTTCAGAGTCTATACTGTATCAGGTGATCAGAAAATGAACATAACGGAAGTTAGTTTTGATTGTTGCAAGTTCTTGGAGGGTCACAAGAATACTTGGCGGGCCATAGTTTGTCCATCCCTGTTCTAGAGAGCAGAAATAATATTATGACTTTGAAACTAACGTAGAAGCACTGTAAATATATTACTTAAGGACAAATCTCTTGTGAATGACGTTATGTGTATTTCTGCTCCGGACGAAATAGAATATTGCAAATTGACAGATTGCCAAGATGAAAAAAGAAGAAAGAACTTGTAGATGCTTATTTAGTTATCTTATTACACTTTCTCCCAAGTCATTAAACTTTGCTTCACATTCATATGCCCCAACTTTACAAAGCGAGTTAAAAACTCGTAGCAAAGCCCATAGATATTATAGCATACAGTATGTGCTCCTATCAATCTCTTTTGTTTAGTTTCAGTTCAGATGATAATGGAAGTAGAGATAAAGCGGGTAGGTGAATAGTAAACTTATTCCATGTACGTATTTTACTGTCCCCTTCATTTATTTATAGCTCTTGTTTTGAAAAAGGTATATTTTGTCCATATATTACGACTATTTTCATAGCTGAAAACCTTAAATATTCTCTCTAATACACATAAAGTACTCACTATTTTAAAATTTCTATTAAGATACAATTTCCAAAGGAAATCTGTGATTTTGCTGTGCTTAATAGTGACATTGTCTAAAATGTAACAGCATACGGACAACAACTTTTATGCATGTATATTCGTTTGTATATACGTTAAATAACCATGATACATTGGTCTAGTAAATCATACTTTGCATCAAAGATTCACTAGATCATGCTGAGAATGCAATTGAAGAGAATAGCCTGTAAATTGCATCCGCAAGAAATCTAATAGAATTCTGTATCTCCTACCTTGATGCCAATTTATCAGTTGCAACGAAAATGAAAATTGAACACACCCCAATAAACGATAGTACCAAACTAATGTAAACTAGGGTATCTTTATCTGATAATGCATAAAAATCCATTGCCATTGGTGGAAACATCCTAGAAAAGAACATTATGAACATAAAGTTGTGAATAGAATTCTAAAGTTAACAACTCATAAACGTGTACATACGGCAAATTGCCATGCATAAGAATATCATAAAAAATCTGCTTAGCATTCGCCAAGTCACTTGTTATGATATTTCTAATCACCAATACTAAGATTGAGAAATTTTCAACAGTTAACTTTAAATCACCATAAGCAATGAAAAGTGCTAACTCAATGTCACCATCATAAAGGGTAGGTATATAAGCAAACAAGGCAAAGATTTGTCATCTCTATCTAACATGCCCAATTCCAGCTGAATATTGTCAACATGATCTCAAAATGGCAATTCCGTTTGAATTAGAGAACATGTCTATGCACTCGTCAATAGCACCCCATGATAGTAAACCAAGCCAATTATTTCAAATCTAATTCAGTTCAATAGGCAAAGTTCTACATCTGCATCAAATTTTCATTGCATAAACAAGCGGCCGAAACGACCCCCTTAAAGTGAAGAGACAATTATCAAGTATCCCTTTTGCCTTTTTGAGTTAGCAACCTACTCCATAAAAGACTGAACACTAAAAGAACAGGTTGAGAACCTAATAGTAGGCCATAAAATAGAAAAAAAAAACTAAACACTTCATATATCCCATGAAAATGGATTTATCATTCGAAAAAATAATGGATCAATCATTTAAAATCAGTGTTCGGGGGGGGGGAAGCACTTTAGATTCATGATGATGATGTCGTAACAACCAACTTTTGTTTTGCTTTTAGAATTCAGCTGCAGATTCTGTAACAACCAACTCTTGTTTTGCAAACAAAAGTATTAACGGAGGTTAAAACATCTGGAGCGGTCTTCAGGTCTTGAGAGATTTTGGACTGTTCTACAATTGCCCATAATCCTTGGCTTTCGATGCTGATATTTCTACACCAAGAGTTTTAATTAGATATATTACCTGGACGTCTGTCATTTTTATGGCGGCAAACGATGGCTGTCCCCTTTGGATGCGCAAGAAAACTCTTCTCATTTGGGAAATAGACTAAAATGTAACGCTTTATCCATCGTTTTATTGATAAGTACACAAGGTTTAGAAATGTAAGAGATCAAGAAAGTGTGGCTAAGCTTTCTAACTGGTACTTTCATACTTACACTTCAATGAACACCAAAATATGCCTCACGAAATAGAATAGGACGAGGATAGTTATAATTGCAAAAATGTCTGGCAATTCACTCCCCTTGCTTTTATCTCCTTTATCATCACAATCATTAGCGTTTGTTTCATTGCCTGTAATTGAAAGAATTCAGTACTTGTTAAAGAAGTGATATCACTATTAAAAGCCATCCTAGCCAACGATATGTTAAAACAGGAAAGGAAAATTTTGATTCTAAATCATAATCATCAATAATTGTTTGTGATACCGCGCATGAAATTATATAATATGTAATTAATATGTTATGGTATACTATAATAAGCTTTCCCAACACAGTACTCCTGTTCTCCGTTTAGGGAAAATCTAACCATGGCAAATTATGTTATCGCAAGTTTTTTGGAGAGATTTAAGGGGTACCTCGGGCGGATATTTTCCGGCATTTTATCAGAGAAGGTCGCCAAGAGTTCCATGAGAATTTTAAGGTTATCGTGATAGATAGACATAATGGGAATGGCAGGCAGCGGGGAAGTTTCTGGCAATATAAGCAGGATACTTTCATTCCACGGGCCTCAACATTAGGCAAGAAGACAATTAGGATTTACTAATGATTTTCTCCTGTTATTGTGGTATCTCCATCAGGACTTCTCTATTCATATATTTATTTATATATTTATTTATGTGCTAACAGTGTTTTCTTGTCTTTCTGTAATTTTCTCTTCCTTTTACTGGGGTGTGTTATTGTTGGTTTTGTGGTCATGTCTTTCAGCCTACTGCTGCTATAACGAATAGTGTTTAGCTATGCATTTCCTTGCGTACTTTTCCTAATTCTAGTTGTTTCCTTCTTGTTCTTTCGTCTCCTGCGGTCAATATAGTGCTTGTTGCACCTTCCTAGCCTCTTCTACATATGTTGTGTCTCAATAGTGGCTACAGTCTTCCTTTTGTCACCAAGGACAGTAAAAATTGCATAAAACTATGGTACTACATGGAATATAACAGGTATGTAAAAACAGCAGGAGTTAGGAAAAATATAAGAGGTCTTTCTCATTTTAGTTAAAAAATTAGGACAACTCCCATCCTTTCAAACAAATTGCATATTGGGAAACAAGTTTTAGCGAATGCAGTATGTTGTGGGAAAAGGAAGCTGTTTTTCCTGTATGGCTGCTACGATGTTGCGGCCTTCTAAAAGTAGGTTTACTATTTTGTGCAGATTCTGTTGCATACTCAGTTTAAGTTACTTCTGGCATTACACATTTGTTCTCTTTGGATTCATCGCTGTTACTAGACGTCATATG